>JANJGK010000053.1:14251043-14281043 GCA_039081455.1 Macrobrachium rosenbergii | reverse complement strand
GCCATCTCTCACTTGGCCGATAAACTGCAAGGGCTGTGACGGATCATGGTAGAACTAGCAAGGAAAACTCCTGCGTCAGCTGTCACAGCAGGTGGCCCAGGTGGCACTCCATGCCGCCCTCCGGTTTTCGGGCCCTCCGCTTCCCTGGCCGAGGACGACTGACCCAGTAGGAAAGTTTTGCAGCGGAATTACCACGGGTGTGGGAATTTCCAAGTAGTTTACAAAGAGCTCTAGAGCTCCCCTGGCACTCGTGCCACCATTTCATCTTTGAAGGTCTTGGCACCTATAATCCAGAAGAGGATGTCAAGGCACTCCACTATCTTCTTCCATTCCTCCGGGACTTCTATCCCTTATCA
This sequence comes from Macrobrachium rosenbergii, assembly GCA_039081455.1. Taxonomy (NCBI): domain Eukaryota; kingdom Metazoa; phylum Arthropoda; class Malacostraca; order Decapoda; family Palaemonidae; genus Macrobrachium; species Macrobrachium rosenbergii. The sequence goes on along the minus strand of JANJGK010000053.1, from coordinate 14,280,687 downwards.
TTTTCTATTAATCTTTTTCTTAAATTATCACCACAAGAGGCAATTAAATATGGGAATCCATTCCCCTCAAATGGCATAAATCATTGAGAATAATAGAGTGGGAAGTGGCACGCCCTTGCTCCCATACCTTGGCACAGGGCATGCGTGTCAGCTCTTCCTGAAGGAGTCGCGCCCTTCGGGTTTCCCTTTTCCAGCCCTGGGGCTGCGGGATAGTCCGGGCCGTAATTTATAGGGAAGGACGATAAATTCCTGCATAACACAATACAGGCGGTCCCCGGTTTACGACGGGGGTTCCGTTCTTGCGCCGCGTCGTAACCCGAAAATCGTCGTAAGCCGGAAAATCGTCGAAAATCGTCAAAAATCATAAGAAAACCTTACTTTTAATGCTCTGGGTGCATTGAAAACGATGTAAACTGCATTATTATTGAGTTTTACATCAAAAAAACCTTCAAATTATGATTATTCTGCCGTTTTGGGGCCATATTTCTTCCGTCGGATTGGCGTACGACGCGTCGTAACCCTGAAACATGCGTCGTAAGCCGGGAAATAATTTCTGATGAATATATTTGAAAAGCGTCGTAACCTCGGAACGTCGTAAGCCGGAACCGTCGTAAACCGGGGACTGCCTGTAAATACCTCACTCTATTCTGCCAGCATCATTTACTCTTTTAGTTATTTATTTATCTTTCTCTTTTAATGGATCGCAAGTCATAGACTCCAGCCCTTGTGATTTTAAATGCCCCTTTCGTAAAATCCGAGAGACGTATTCCACCTTTCGTATGCGGTCACGTTTTCATTTGTAACATCCTGTTAATTTTTCCTTTTGTTATTAATTTTTTTTCCCCTTCCTTCTAAGAACTCTGTTTTGTCCCAGACCCCTCGTCTTTTGTCTGCTCATCCCGTCATAACATTGAGCGAGTATCTATTTATAGCCCGTACTCGAGTTATGGGCAGTAGACGCATAAAATTAGCGTAGTTTAAAGTTAGCGGATGAAAACTCGCAAATACTCTCGCTCGCCCACCACTGTCAAGATCCAGTGTGAGGGTCAGCCGTCAGCTGTCAAGTTGGCGAATTATGTATCGTCATCACAATATCAAGTAAAGGGGATGTCATTTACAAAAATAAACGCTGTTTTATCATTTACACAGCCTCTTCAAGGCATACTGTACTAACCGCATGCCTTGTTGATTTAGAATTAAGGAACTTATATGCAAATTATTTCTTAAATTTTGTCTCCTGCCTCAAAATTATCTTGCCATCGTAATCTTAGAGTAGAGTATACCGTAAATTTGAAGAAATTAATGGGCCATGTTAAAGTAGTTTAATATTAATGTGTTGGAAGTACTTTCCATTTCTTGCTGGGAGAAGAGTAAAGTAAACCAGCTGTGCCAACTTCTTGGACATTAACATACAAGCCCGAATGAAGGCTCGTATGTTATCTTCCATGGGGAGCTATTATAATCAACAAGAAGTCCTGCACAGCGTGCCTCCCCCCCACCCCAACCTAATTTACCCTTTGTTTATTGAGAACAGCATGGCCGATCGTATTTGACCTAGATATCAGACCCCGGCTATCAACGTTCCGATCTGTCCTTTTTGTCTGAAACAGATATTGAGATGACACGGATAAAAAAGGGCAAAGAGAGGAGGCTTACTGCCGCTCCCTTTTAAGAAGCTTAGCCCAACTAAGCTTCTTAAAAACCTTTCTAAAGGCAAATTAAGCTGCTGAATTGTCTTACCTCTGCAGGAAACCTGGGAAGAGGCCACCGAATCATTGAACACCTGGCCAGTGACGAATCGTTTGCACACAGCCTCGTGCCTTAAAAGGAAGAGAAGCAGTGAAGAAGCAGGCAGTTAGTTGTGGGAGCACGAGCCATGCAGTAACCTCGCGGGACAACCATATACGCGGGCGAGCGGTACCCTTTGCTGAGAGACCCTTCATCCCTGTCCGACTCCAGACTCCTGTAATCCTCGAGGGCACTGCCATACGTGTGATCGTCCCTCATCCTTCTTCGTCAGACCCGCTTCCCCTAAGGTAAAGTGCGAGTGAAGACTTTCAGTCACGACAGTTTGCCCTTTAGAAAGCTTGGAGTACCAGCATTTCACTTCTGTCCTTGTGCCAGTTTATCCAGTGCCATTTCCAATGTCCTGTGTTCGAATGTAAAGTGGTCATTCACTCCTCGAGCCTTTGGCACCCTCAGTGCAAACTCGAGACGTGTTCTGTGTTAAATTGTTCCTTTACTGGCGTGTAATGTGTAAATCTCTCTTGCAGAGGGACCTATTCACAGTGGACTCATCTTGGCCTGTGCCTTGCCGTTAATCAAGACTCCAGTAGAAGGATCTTCAGGTGTTGCAAGCCCTTTATCAATTTACTTATCCAGTTTCCCTTCAAATGCTTTCTTTTGTAAATATAATTCTTTAATTTATCCCAAGTGTTTACGTAACATTTACTTACGAAGTATAGCCTTCAGCTCCTAAATTCTCCCCCTTTTCTTATTTTTTTTTACGATTTCCTTTTACGCAAGTCAGAACTCCAAGGCCAATCAAATAAAGTTTCCGTTGCCGGCCTGTAAAATACCATAATCCCAGGGAAATACGTAAAATTGTATACTGTATTCTAATAACGCACTGGAAAGGAATATCATTGAATCTAATTTTATAAAAGAAAGCTACAACCATAATATGAATATCAGTCAAGGGATGTATAAACTTGATCCTTTAATATCAAAAGAAATTTGTAAATTGTTTAAATTTTAAGGCAGGCAGTAGAGATGTATGAATATGGGATTATCATATTTGTAAACACAGTACAGGGACAGTAGTGCTAATGAGTTTCCAAACTCCACCTCCCTGACATCTGTCAGGTGTGGATTTGAGGTCACCTATGGTCGCTATGTTTATCAGTATTGTCCCCTGAGTGTATATTGTGATTTTTAGCCAAATGAGTTCTGAAGGCCACTCCTACCTTGACACCGGCCGATGGGTGGTTATGTAGTCTTTAACGGTTGTGTATGTTCGTCAGTAGTGTTCCTGTAGTATATATATTTGTGACTTCTTATACTCTGTATCAGTCCTTTGTCAATGGCTTGGAAATAAAGTCGAAACCGGTCAGGACCTACACCCCGTCTCTTACTTTTTACCTGTGGTAATGTGTGATAAATGAATCACATACAAGTGATAATAATCGCGTATATATATATATATATTATATATATATATATTTTCAGTCTACAGTTTCATTAAAGTGAGCCATGTTAATTTCATACTGGACATTTTGTAATTTAAACATTAATTTTTCAGTAAATCTGGACAAGGCCACCTCTTCATTCGCCTGGTTAGCGAAGTTGTACTGCAATTAATCTTTGAAATCGGCTGAACATAAAGAGTATAACAAATAAAAGCAAAGGTATAGGAAATCTAAACAAGACACAAATGTCTCTTCTTAATTCCAACAATCATAGCTTGAGCTACCCTTTGTAAGATATTTAGCACCCAGAACACAAAACTTAGCAATACAAAAATCTGAGAAAAAAAAATAAAACTTTAGTAAAATATACTAAATGAAGTAAAACACAGAAGGCTAATTCCATGGCACCAGCTAGGCACACAGAGAAAAAGTTAGAAATAGCAAGTAATTACTCACCATTACCAAGGATGCACTAGAAGACAGCACTATCTACTGACTAACGAATTACAGTCTTCTTCTTTTAACGTGCTTTTTCCCCATTTTGGCAAGCCCTTTGTTGGCCGACTCGGTAGAGCTTTAGACTGTCATTCGATGGGCCGGAGTTCAATTCCCGCGGCCGGCTGATGAAGAGTTAGAGGAATTTATTTCTGGTGATAGAAATTAATTTCTCGCTATAATGTGGTTCGGATTCCACAATAAGCTGTAGGTCCCGTTGCTAAGTAACCAAATGGTTCTTAGCCACGTAAAATAAGTCTAATCCTTCGGGCCAGCCCTAGGAGAGCTGTTAATCAGCTCAGTGGTCTGGTAAAACTAAGGTATACTTACTTTCCCCATTTTGTATGGGGTAAGCACGATGCCTTCTTTTGAAGGACTTTTGATTTGGCTTTGGGGTAGACCGTAGTTTCGATTGGCTACCCTGCCTGACATCACAGACTCTGGTAGCGTATGGTACAAGTATCATACCAGACCCAACGCCCTTTCTCCCAGCAGCGAGAAGAAGTTGTGCGGGTAGGTCAAGAGTTCGAGAATTTTTTAGATGATGTTGGAGTGGCTTATTATAACTCAATATAAAAGCTAAAGTGAAATAATTAAAGAATGAATTAATGCATAAGGAAAATTTGAGTTAACCCTTTAACGCCGAAGCCCTATTTACAAAAAACGTCTCCCGTATGCCGGCAGCGTTCGGTGAGTTAGCGCCAAAGCGGAAAAAAAGTTTTTTTCAAAAAATCACAGCACGCTTAGTTTTTAAGATTAAGAGTTCATTTTTGGCTCATTTTTTTTGTCACTGCCTGAAGTTTAGTATGCAACCATCAGAAATGAAAAAAATATCATTATCATATATAAATATTGGAATATATGACAGCGAAAAAAAAAACTTGTATATAATTGTATACAAATCGCGCTGTAAGCAAAACGGTTAAAGCTAATGAGTTAATTTTTTTTAGTTGTATTGTACACTAAATTGAGATGATTTTGGTATATAACAAATTTTAAAACGATCAAAGCAACACACAGAAAATATCACAAAATGATGCATGAATTCGTAACGCTCGGACGTAAAAAAATGTTTTTTTTTAAAATTCACCATAAATCGAAATATTGTTCTAGAGACTTCCCGTTTGTTGAAAAATGAAGCTAATTGATTGAATATTACTAGACTGTAAGTGTTTTAGCTTACAATTGCAGTTTTCGACCATTTCGGTCGAGTTAAAGTTGACCGAAAGTCGAATTTTTTCTATTTATCGTGATTTATATGGAAATATTTCAAAACTGATAAAAGCTACAACCATGATTTATCTTCTGTTGTATTCTACATGAAATTGCGCACATTTTCATATATAAAACTTTATGTAACGACTAATATAAAGCGGTGCAAATATTACGACAATGAGACGAAAGAATTTCTGAGATGTTCGGCCGAGTTACCGCGCAGACGTAAGGAAAATGTTTTTTTAAAAAATTCACCATAAATCGAAATATTGTGCTAGAGACTTCCAATTTATTGCAAAATGAAGTTAAACGATTGAATATTACTAGAATGTAAGAGTTTTAGCTTACAATTGCGTTTTTTGACCATTTCGGTCGAGTTAAAGTTGACCAAAGGTTGAAATTTTGACAGTTATCGTGATTTATGTGAAAATATTTCAAAACTGATAAAAGCTACAACCATGAGCTATTTTCTGTTGTATTCTACATGAAATTGCGCACATTTTCATATATAAAAGTTTATGTATCGACTAATGTAAAACGATGCAAACATTACGACAACATGACGAAAAATTTCGAGATGTTCGGCCGAGTTACCGCGCAGACGTAAGGAAAAAATTTTTTTTTTTCAGAAATTCACCATAAATCGAAATATTGTGCTAGAGACTTCCAGTTTGTTGCAAAATGAAGGTACATGATTGAATATTACTAGAATGTAAGAGTTTTAGCTTATAATTGCGTTTTTTTACCATTTCGGTCGAGTTAAAGTTGACCGAAGCTTGAAATTTTGGCAGTTATCGTGATTTATATGAAAATATTTCAAAACTGATAAAAGCTACAACCATGAGTTATTTTCTGTTGTATTCTACATGAAATTGCGCACATTTCCATATATAAAACTTTATTTAACAACTAATATAAAACAGTGCAAACATTACGACAACGTGACGAAAGAATTTCTGGCGCAGACGTAAGGAAAAAGTTTTTTTCAAAAATTCACCATAAATCGAAATATTGTGCTAGAGACTTCCAACTGGTTGCAAAATGAAGGTAAATGATTGAATATTACTAGATCGTAAGAGTTTTAGCTTAAAATTGCGTTTTTTTACCATTTCGGTCGAGTCAAAGTTGACCGAAGGTTGAAATTTTGGCAGTTATCGTGGTTTATATGACAATATTTCCATACTGATAAAAGCTACAACCATGGGTTGTATTTTGCTGTATTGTACATGAAATTGCGCACATTTTCATATATAAAACTTTATGTAACAGCTAATATAGAACAGTGCAAAAATTACGACAAAATGACGAAAGAATTTATGAAATTTTCGGCTGAGTTACCGCCCGTGCGTAAGAAAAAAGTTTTTCTCAAAAATTCACCATAAATCGAAATATTGTGCTAGAGACTTCCAATTTGTTGCAAAATGAAGGTACACGATTGAATATTACTAGAATGTAAGAGTTTTAGCTTACAATTGCGTTTTTCTACCATTTCGGTCGAGTCAAAGTTGACCGAAGGTTGAAATTTTTTGTAGTCGACGTACGGTACGTCCACTCGGCACCCAACAGACAATTTTAGTCGACGTATGATATGTCCAATAGGCGTTTAAGGGTTAATGAACAGGAATGAAAACTAACTGCGGAGGTTAGTGAAAGTGTAAGCAACAATGCAGATCACCAAAAAAAGCAAAGCCAGTAAGTAATGACGACTGGAGGTTCCATGTGGCACTTTTGTAATAGCCGATACATCTATCCTTCCGGCAAAAGTTTCCCATGTCTATGGGACATTCGAACATCACGAATATATAAGCTACATACGTACATAATGGGGTTTTATGTAACAGTTGAGAATTAAGGTACATTTTTTAGTTTTCTATTTTTACCTTTCTTTGGAAGTGATGGTAATAATTATGGTACATCTTTTAATTTTCCTGTTTTAACTTCTTTACAAGTGATAGTAAATGCAAGTTGCTGAAAGCAGCATATGTTTTCCGTCAAGGAGTTTTTTATCAGAAAGTTCAGTTGATCATTCTTACACATTAACATTAATCAACTTGAACAAGGTATACATGCTTTACTAAAAGATGAAAGAATGGTTGAGAGATATGGACGGTACTGGTCACTTGCTAAACTTCTCGTTGTGAGCGAGTGACAAGGGCAGCAACAGGGCCCGAGGGACTCCAGTTGTAACAACTGGTCTCTCTTATGAGCACTTTGTTCATAGAAATCAAATACTTGGATCTTCTATACCTACCAGCCCTTCTTGAAAAAGTAGTCAGAATATTTTGGACACAAAGGGAAACAATGTAGATCTCGACTTATTATGTTTTTCATTTATTAGATAGTGGTCTTGACTGACTGACAATTTCTGTACGCTGAGGGCACAAACACAATTACAATGGCCACCGAAGCCTATGAGTGGTTTTGCATTCCGTAAATTTTCAGAACAAGGAGTTCAACTGTAAGCTAGATTAGACTCTAGTGGTTAGTAGGAATTGCATCTTATACTTACTCAGGGTCATTTCTCGCATAATGTAAGATGAGTGACTCCAGCTCTCTATGAAGAGGGTGAAGAGTGTCTAGGGTAGGAGGAGGTGGTAGTTTTCTATTTTGTGTACCAGCATGCTTTCCAGACAACACTTCTTTGAAGACAGCATCTAGTCCCTGGATACAAAACTCATGGGAAACCTGGGGGTTAAAAGTTTGGCAAAAAATGTAAGTACCTCTAAAATTTTTCTGTAAACAAATTTGGAGGATGATTTTTTATACATTATATATACTAAAACACTTGAAAAAAGTCAAAACAAATGAATGAGAGAGAGAGAGAGAGAGAGAGAGAGAGAGAGAGAGAGAGAGAGAGAGAGAGAGAGAGAGAGAGAGAGAGAGAGAGAGAGAGAGAGAGACTTACCAAATGTAAACAATGTGGGAAACTTTCCTTTTCCCGTTCAACAGATAAATGCTGATTGAAATTATTGTGAGGTTGTAAGTAATGTGGGCATCCTGGGATCTGGCAAGCATTTCTTAAAATTCCCAACTGATCGTTGTACCTGTGTATCAAAAGATATTACTTTAACTGTAACTTTAAAAATATATTACTTTAAATATTACTTTGAAAAGATATTACTTTAAATATACAAATAAAGTACGGGGCCATAAAGCATGCATGGCAGTTGGCATTACTTCAACAAAATGTTTTAGGGTAACATTTACTCAAAGTAAATATTTGCAAGCATTTGTAAAAAAAAAAAAATTTTGGTTTTAACAAAGGAAAACAATTTTGGCAGCCACTGTGAGCCCTAAAAGGAGTTACAGTACTCCTATGGTCTCAACAGGGCTCCATAAGACATACCAACCCGTATCAAAGAATTCTCTCACTGTTCATCTTGGACAGAATAGTGCCTTTGATTTGACACAGTAAGCGAATATAAAAGGACCCAAGGAGAGAGGGCTCTATCCCTTGCCTACAACTATTACCCAGTTTTCCACTCATTCTTCTCACAGATGTGACAATAGCCCATGCGTAGGCCAGATACCCATTACTTGCAAGGCCTGTGAAAGAAAAAACTCTACACAAATTCCCAAGGAGAGCAGGTGACTATGAGGACTCACAGCAGCTACTAAGAATTGGTTTCTCCTTGTCAAAACCTGGCTTTGGTCAACACAGCCGCTGTTCATCCTCAAAGAAGCATACAAAAGAAAGTGACTGGTAATGAAATGGCCCGCTCTCGATTTAATATTCCCACCAACTCAAGACGTCACAAATGGTCCATGGTAGTGTATAAAAATATCAACTACCTTCTTTTATTCAGGATACCTATTTGGGCTTAACAATGAAGCCTAGAAAAAACAAGAACCTATAAATATGTTATTCAATATGGTTCTAAAGTGACTTACATAATTATGCCACATTGAGATATAGGATTATTGCATCCCCATCCCTGGCAATATCTCAGAGTTACAATAGCACCAAGAGGGCCCTTTGCTTTCCACTAAGGTGCCTATGAGGCCGCCAGAACTTACCACTGTACCTACCAACACAGTGCAGTCAAATTCATTTGATGTCACAGCAGCAGTGTTCAAGGAGCAATGCCTCGTAAACTTGGAGGAGACTGAAAGAAATGCTTCAAACAAAAGCCAGAGATACTCCCACCCCATGTCATGTGAACCCGGAAGAGGGTGGGGTTCTATTCTCTACTTAGGGTAAAAAGACAATTCTTATCCCATGCTGAGAAAGTGGCTTGTTTGTAATAGTGTTTTAGAAAAAAAGACCACATGGGACGTTCATCACAACATCTAGGTAAGCCTGTAGTGGCTGTACCAGGCATAATGTCTTATCTGTAATTGAGTTCCCACTGAAGAACAGGCAGAAATGACAAGCCAGGAGAAAAGTGACGGCTAAGTGTGTGCACGATGAAATATTGTTCCTGTCCAAGAAAGCCAGGAGGCCAAGATGGTTACGAATACTTCCTTTTGGAGTGGAGTTATTAGGACTACTAAACTGAGATGACAGGGGTCAAAGAACCTTATTCAGTGGCCCAGTAATGGGAGGCCTTGCAGGAGCCTGCCCTTGCAATGCAATTTCCGAGGACCAGGATAGGAAGCTGACTGCCTCCAATCATCAAAAATTGACCTGTCTGGCCCTGTTTGGCCAAGTATTGTAGCAATTGCTGGAGTGCTTCCCCAGAAGGGGCTCTCCACACCCCGAAGAAGGAGGGAGTGTAGAAGTCACTGGTGGAGGGGGCTTGGGGGAGGCTGGAACTGGAGGAAGAATTGGGGAAGGGCTCATTGTAGCTTCCCTAGATGTATTCACCTTCTTCCATCTCCTCTTCTCTTACAAAGCCCACTGTGAACCCTGACATCCTTCACACTTGACATGCGTGTTGCCCTTCACATACATTTTGCCCCTACACGAAATGCAACTTGCTACATGGTTTGTCTTTCCCTGTGCAACCCCAAAACTTGGGTTTACTCTCTTCCATGGTAGCCATACTAATACATGGGCTCACACAAAGCGAATGAAGAGACACACCACAAGGACAAAGGGAAGTCATCCACATGACTTGCACACCGCAAACAAAGGAAACAGCACCAAAAAGACCTCGTGCCTTCTGAAAATGCATAAAACTGCACAGAATTCAGTCTCTGGCTACTGGAAGGAACTCAATATCACATGTAACAGGGAAAATAACATGCACTAAGAATTCATGTACATGTGGTGCACACAAACAAAATCTTAGCAACAAAAGTGGGGGAACATGAAGTAACAACCAGGTGCTATGACAGCTGAGAACACAGTGGACAAGTTAGGCCACCTGAGGCTGTACAAGGGCATAGGCCTATGTGATAAGATTTCATTTTTATTGTTAGTCAACAACAGTGTGCCTTGCACAAGAAATTCCAGCTACGAAAGCATAAGGTTGTATTACCACTGGAACAACCAGCAAATGCAAAGTAAAAATGACTGTTAACCTGTTAAGTACCTTAGGAGGAAAAATCATATAATTAATAGCTGTACATCAGACAAGTTGGTATTCAGCTCTAGTTTCATACCTTTATGAACAAGTACCCGGAAACAGAAAGTGAGGAGTGACGTTTTACATGAAACCACATGTCGAAGGGAATGCATGTACATTGCTTCCCACCAGCCAGCCAATGGGTTCTTAATTGTTTGGGAAAGGATTGTCATTGCTCTACGAAGACTTGCACATTAAGCAACTAATTGGGCAATGATATAACTGATGTCTAGTTGAGAAACCTCAAATGGAATGATATATATTAATTTGAAAACCTCATTTTTCAACTGTGCTTTGTTCCTATAATGAGCCGATACTATTTGATAAACAAGATGTTTGCTAAGAGCGCTTTGCTTCACCTCAATATTCAGTTGGATTTTCATTTAAAATAACTAGTACTTATATGAACTGATTTACACTCACCTATAAACCTTATGGAATGTGTCCTGAGTTACTTGAATGTCCCTACTTTGTGCAGCTTCAATCACCTCTTGCTTTGTCATAGGCATTACCAGAGGACTGTGGACTTTTTTGTATTCGTCCACCCAACAATTTACAGCAAACTCTTTCACCTGTTTGAGAAAGAGAGCTTTCCATTTTATATATACAAAAAATTTATTCCACAGCACATCTGCCACAAACTTACAATAGCATCTATTTCTATCTATAATACCTATAACAGCATCTCTTTATAAAGCATATGAGAGAGAGAGAGAGAGAGACCTCTTTGAGTATAGTGCTTCTTAGAGTACGTGTATTTTCTTGCAGGACTCTCTGGGTGACAACTTCCAAGATTCCATCTGGTTCTGGTAAGTCTTTTGATAATCGATCTCGAGAACTTCTTCCCTGAAGTGAAGCATCTATGTATGCCATGACCTGCAAAAAAGCAAATATAAAATATTTCCATAAAGACAATGCTAAAGAAAAGAAAATAAAATTTATAAGCACAGCTATAACATCTGAAATCTAATAAACAACAACCAAAAAGATTTAAACTAAATTAACACAAGGCCGTAGTCTACTATGTCTTCATTTCCTGGTAGCACCTGCCTGATTTCAAGGTGTCTAACATTTATATACTCTTCCTTTTCATCAGTCCTCTTTCCATATATCCACCCCCTTGATTTAAGGATATATCACTTTATTCTTTTGTCTCAGTCTGCTTTTATTACACTTTTTCCCTCAAATACAATTCAAAGAATTTCTTTCGCTTCCACTGTACACACAGATTCCGAAACTCTCTATTTTCTGCTTTTCAGGCATTTTAACTGTCCACATTTCTGGTGTAAACAAGCTGAAGCTTGATGTAGATTCAGTTTGAGCTTTATTATAGACCTAGTTGATTAGAAGACATTTTTCTCTGGGAATAACACCTATATTCACACTGACCACGTTTTATCCTTGTGCTGGAAATACCCGCTTGTTATATTCAACATATTCCTCAGGTACCTGAACCCTTTTGCTTCTTCCACCAATTTATCATGTCCCTATATTTGTGGATGTTTCTCTTGAAATTTTCATCATGCTGGTCTTGTTTTCATAAATTTTTAATCCAAATCTCTTTGCTACTCTAGAAGCACAGCATACCATTCTGTGCAAGTTCATTTCTGAACTAGCAATAACAGTTTCTAGGGTACCTAAGAACAGGAGAATCATGTGACAGGTACATGATCATATCCCATGCCTCATCTCCACCCACATGGAATTATGAGAGCTTCTGAGGATTCAACGGGTATATTTAATATTAAGTCCATAATCCCCTCCCTGGCTCACAGGGTCTTGTACACAGTGAAAATCTATCTAGCCCTGAGCAACACATACTTGGGACCACCAAAAATGAGTTATTGCCAATACCCACTAATGTTTGCTGCCTGAAAACCTTTCTGAATTTACTAAATGTACTCTGATATGTCTCAAAATTTCTGGATGCTTTTTTTGCCATTGCTTACACAAAAATAACGATCATATGGATGACAATGAACAGTTAACCTTCTAATCTTCCAACTGTCATGGGTTTTTCATCCAACACACTAAATAGATGTAACTGGTAAAAGATTATCATCTATTAAATTTACATTCAGTCTTAATAACGTCACAAACTTTCTTAGATTACAAGTCCAGATATGGGCATTAATTGCACAGACACTCTTTAATCTCCAAAGTTCTGTTGCCATCTTGGCTAGAACCAAGAAGTTGTCCTCAAACCTCAGCAGCCCTATGCTGAATTGGAGTGCCAAGGCTGACACTGATGCTGAAAATACCATATTTTTAAATTAATTTGTATTTTTCCTGAAGGTCTTTACACAGGGATTTAGCATGCGAATGCAAGCTGGACAAACGTTTAACTTGAAGACAAGGTCATTAACTACTGACAGTAGGAGGGAATCCATGCCAATCCATCAGTCTGCACTCCACTTTGCCTTTCAGGCCAAGTGGCTAAGGTGGGCCATAAAAGACCTTCAGGTTTGCATGTTAGGAAAAATACAAAATAACTTTACAAATGCCTTTCAGCCCAGGTGGCTAAGGTGGGCCATAAATGGAAAGACCTTCAGGTTTGTATGTAAGGAAAAATACAAATGACTTTAAAAACCTGCTATTTGTTCCTACACAAACACAAACCTTTGGTCTTCACATAAGAGACTTACCCACTGGAGGGTGGAGTCTGAGTAAATCTCTGAACCGACTGGTTTGGTTCTACCCACTTGGGGATACCTTCCTGGTCTGGAGGAGCTGAGGAAGGAATCTTGCACCTTTAGCTTGTTGGACATATGGGATGTTGCAACTGCTAGGCTTCTGGGTTTAAAGTAATGAGTTGCATCATTCCTTTGAAGAAGACTTGGGAATCCAAAAATGTCAGACAATAAAACTTCATGATAAAACAGAGTTTTATTGTTTATCCCTCTCTCCCCTTGTATAGAGAGGGGGGGACATACATCCAATCCATCTACAACATGATGAAGGACAAGATGCCTCCGTCATGTAGTCACCTGCAAAACTCATCAGTCCAACACGTGACGGTTCGCTACTTGCCTCTCTGTGTTAAGAGTGAGACAGGCAAAAGAGATAAGGGAGAAGACAAGGACAGGCAAAAGAGAAAAGGGAGGAGACAAGTCATTCAAACATTCTCTCTCGCTTACCTAACACCTTAGACACGCAACATTTGTCCCCTCGAGGATCCAGAGGAGCCACACAACTCGTTGGGCATCCACCACAAGATCGAAGGAAAAAATGTGTCCAAGGATTTGTGAGCGATGTCCCAAAGGCAACACAAGGTCAAAGTGGTCTGGTGCAACCACATAACTTCTCATATTACCTGCTGAACCAATAGGTTCTTCCAGAATGCAAAGGAACGGGACGATGCCCCTAACTTTATGAGCTCTAGGCCAGGCTGAACTCCCATCTACCTCACCAGGCAAAAAGTAAGGTCGTTGCCGTTTCACAAAGCCCAAAAGAGACTGTGCTCTTCGAAATTTCTTCCTTGGTCTAGTAAGAAATACCAAGAGACTTTGACACTCAGACCTGAATGCTGAATTCTCTTGAGGTAGTACCATGGCACTCAAATTGGACAAGGTAGCATCTCATCCTGATCGTACCTACAAAATCCTTTCACTAGGGGATCAAAAAGGACTCAAATCTGGTGTCAGGAACCTATGGATTCTGAATCTTGGTTACAAATTCTGGAACAACTCAAGAGTAACTGACACCCCCTCCCCTTGAGTGCTAGCATCGAAGACCAAGAGGCTCACCTACTCTCTTCGCCGATGCCAGGGCAACCAAGGAAAACAGTCTCAAAGTACGATCTCTGTCTGACAACTTCCTCAATGGCTCATATGGTGTACGAGCTAGCTCCTAAAGAGGAGAGTCACAGCCCACTTGGGGACTTAGAGTTCCCTGGGTGGGCAAGAATTTTTGAAACTTCTCAGAAGCATAAAAATCTCTCACAAGGACAAGAGATCCATTTCCTTCAACCAAAGGCCTTGGCCAAGGGCAGCTCTATAGCCCTTACAGGCCAAAACAGAGAGAAGCTTCTCTCAGCGATGAAAGGCGAGAAGGTCTGCTACCTGCTGAAGAGAAGCTCTGACTGGAGAGATACCCTGTCGACAACTACAGAAGACGGCCCATTTCCCGATACACAGCCACTGAAGATTCCACAGGTATCCAGACATCTCCTTTGCTATGCATTAAGAAACAACCCTACAGCTTGCAGAAGATGCCGTATAGTCTCCAGACGTTAAGTGCCAGCATTTTCACCGCCTGGTGATACCTCTTGACACGCGGCAGACACAGAAGGTCGACCCATGGAGAAATCTCTCTTGGAACCTTGGAACAGAGTCAGCAGGTCAGGGAACCACTCAGCATGTGGCCACTGGGAGCTACCAGGGTCAGTCTGAAATTCGGGGTGATCAAAGCCCTGTTGATCACCTGACGAATCAGACAAAACAGAGGGAAAACGTAAGCTCTACAATGTCCCCTGAGTGCTGAAAAGCATCCTCCATTGCAACCCACGGTCCAGCACAAGCAGAACACCAGTAACCTCCTGCTGTACCTGGTTACAAAGAGATCATGGTTGGGACTCCCCAAAACAAGAAGCTTCTCTCCGTAATGTATTGGTGTAATGACTCTGTCTCTCACTAGTCTCTGGCGACTGAGCTTGTCTGCCACCACATTCCAAGACCTAGGAGTGTACCTTGCTGACAGCTCCACCAAGTGTGCCACTGCCCACTTGTACACCTGCCCGCCAACCTGTGCAGCTGGAAGGACACCGGTCCCCAACTTGTTGACGTATGCCATTAATGTGGTGGTGTTGCTCATCAACACAATGGAGTGCCCCATCACGTGGTCATGGAACTCTTGCTGTCCTTAAATGGCTGCCTTGAGTTCCAGGACATTGATGTGGATGTGTCTGTTGTTCTGTTCCCACACACCTGAAACCAAAAATTCTTCCAAGTGTGCATCCCAACCCTAGCAGGTGCCTCCAAAACACAGAAGCACCTTGGGAGGAGGAGTGCCCAACAGCCCCCCTGATCTCTCCTCACTACTTCCGACAGAAGAACAGAACAGAAAGAAGGGTCCCTTGATGGAGGCCAATCCTCCTCCATCCTCCACTAAATGCAGCAGAGGTGAAGCCACCCCTGAGGGCCCATCTTCTCTGATGACAGGTGACCCCGAATGACATGCAACTCCTGAACAGGTTCTTCCTGTCAAGACAGAAACTTCTGCTCTGCCTCTTTGAATCTGCTGATACAAGACTCCAAAGGGAAGGCCCTCACTGCTGCCATGTCTATTAGCATGTCCGGATACTTTACCCTCTGCTCGAGCGTGAGATCTGACTTTCACCCTAGTAGTGACAAAAACTCAAGAAGCTGATCTCAGTCCTAGCAACCGCGGAAACAAGCCAAGACCAGCCAATTGCTCAGGTACTCCCACAGATGTATCTGCACAAAGGAACCCGAGCCGAGATCAAAGTGAACACCCGAGTGAATGCCTGGGGAGCAGAAGAGAGTCTAAACCAGCGCCTTGAACTAGAACACCATCCCCCTCGAGGGTAAAGTGGAGGTACTTGCGGGAGGACCAATGGTTAGGTATTGAAAATCCACATCCCTCTAATCAATTAAAAGCATGAAGTTACCCTCTCTGATGGAATCGAGAACCGAACAGCCCATTTACATCTAAGATTGGGTCTGGTGAACAAACTGGTTCAGTGGGAGAGAGGCACAAGACTTCCACAGGGCCTTCCTGGAGCATCGCATTCATCTCTTCTCACAGGGAGAGGTCCTTCCACAAGGGGATGCTGAAGACTCGAAGGGTAGTCGATACCCTACCTGACAGGCATCTGCTACCCAGACCTCTGCCCCATGGTGCTGCCAAGATGACCACTGACTCAACTGGCACCCACCCCCATTGGCAGCAAGCAGGGAGAAATGCTGCCCTACCCCATTCCCCATCCTTCTTCATCTCTTGTCCCTCACCTGAAACAGGAGGGGGGGGGAGCTGAATGGGGCGCAACTGCATGCCTTACCCTACCAGGGTAGAAGAAGCCTGGGTACCTCTACAAGGGGCTGAGGAAGCCTGGGACTTTCTTTGATCCGAAGAGAAAGGACCAGCCTGACACAAGGGTCGAGCTGCAGTGTCACAGGAAGACCTTAAGGTCTTAGCACTGCCTGGTGAACAAGTTTATCATCATCCCGAAGTTTGTCCCTCTCTTTGGCAGAGGGGTGAGAATCCCAGGCCCGGTCCATTTCTGAGTGTCAATGCCGACTCGGAGCCAAAAAACCTAGAAGTTTAACCCCTTGTGGATGAGTAACGTACATATATTTTTACTTATAGCTTTGGGGTGGATTCCAGGTAACATACATATACGTTCAAGATTTTGCACCATACAGTTTGAACAAATTTTGCGGGAAAAGTGTTCAGATCACTTTTTTATTTTTTCTTCTTATATCATGTGCATATGCTTATCTTTCTCTCTCCATTGATGGGTTTTTTGTTAAACTGGCCATCCTTAAATTTAGCCCGGTCTAGGGGTGTGCTTAATACATATTTAGCCTGGACTGTGAGGGTTAAGACAGCACAGTGTCTTGCCCCACTGTCTGGTGGAGAAGTTAGATAATAGCCCTACCTCAAAAAAAAAAAAAAAAAAAAAAAAAAAAAAAAAAAAAAAAAAAAGTCTTGAGGGCTGCATTCTCCTCGGGTGTGCTGGGGCCCGAAGAAGTGATCTTGGCCAATGAGAGGACCCAAAGTTCAATCTACGAGACTAACTGAAACATTTTTTACTTGCTAAAAGAACAAATGAATTACTAGAATTTTTTTTTTTTTTAAATAAATGTAAAATGGGTGTAAAAAGGTGAACTGACATATTTTATGTTAAAGTAAAATCCCTCAGAATTGCAAAACAGCTGTTTTTTTATTTGTTTATATACATCAAACTAGATGATGTTTATTTCAGTTCTTTGCAGTTGTTAATTATAAGAGATGGTTATGAATTGTTGCATAAGCCGTAAGTTTGATAATCTTGTATGAAAGCCTAGCCTAGTACAACCTGCCGTAAATGAAATTCGTTCAGTTTGTAATACACAAACTGTCTGTGTATTACATTACAACACCCCGTGTTTACATCTTTAGAATGTATGGCATTTCTCGATGATGACTGTTCAAAGCAAATTCATTTTAAGAACAATAATAAGTAGTTTAATATTTTCTGCTTTATTGAAACTAATGATTTTCATTTCACCTCATAATATCATGGAAAATTTACTTGTATGCCTGTGCGTGTTTACATCTAGTGTGCATTTGTGCGCCTTCTAGTGCGTTATAACATTCACCATTTGTCTTCCTTGCTTTAATTGATTTACTGTACAGTATTTCAATACAAGTATAGTTAACTCTGAGTATGATTATCACACACACCATAACATCTCAGTTATTGTCTCTCTCTCTCATACCTTAATCACACGATGGCATTTATCTTTGGGTTGTAAACATAAAAACTGAGAAAAATATAAATGAGAATAGCAGAGAATATAAATAAAAACGTCATAAGCATAACAACATGAAACAAAACAAGCTGTATCAGTCAGACATCTACCTAGAACTCTTCACCCATCCAACAGTGCATCCCTACCAACTTCCGGCCCAGGAAACTGCTCCCCACCTCCACCCACCTTCCAAAACAACCACTTCTCTACACTACATAACTTACTGCCCCTCCTCTTCCATGGCAGCCAGCCATCCAACCCACCCCCTGACATTGGAAACTTCTCAAGGCCTTCCCACCCCACAACCCTTTCTCAGTCTGTTCGAGTGTAAGCAGTGTTGCCAACATTTTCTGAGGCCATGAGGCCATGCAGCATTGCCAACTCTCAGCATTTTTTAAAAAATTTATATATATCATATACCTTTGGGGCCTTGGTCCTTGGTCCAGGTGTGTTGGATAATGTAGAGTTCTGGATAATGGATATCCAGATAACTGAAGGGTTACTGTATTACTGTTATTACTATTATTACTATTATTACTATTATTACTATTATTATTACTATTATTATTACTATTATTATTACTATTATTATTATTATTATTATTATTATTATTATTATTATTATTATTATTATTATAAATATTTATTATTATTATTATTATTATTATTATTATTATTATTATTATTATTATTATTATTATTATTATTATTATTACAACAAACAATAAATTCTTCATTATGGACTTACAAGCAGAAGTGAAATATAATTTAATTGTTGACATGCATACACTTAATACAATGGCATAAAATAAGTACCAGAACATAAAGTAAATAATAAGATATATTGTTAACTTTAAAAAAATTTAAATAAATTAAGCATGCAACTGAGGAACATGAAATATTCATAAGTCATAAAGACTTGCTAAATTTTAACTGCCAATCTATTTACTAAGATCATTTCAAATAATACAGATAGTTTATATTTAAGACAAAAATCCTGGTGTTACTTTTACAAACACTGTCAGCAAGTTCATATAATATGTTCTTGACATATCTGTCAGTTACTTTTCATAATAACTATATATTAACATCAGAGAATACCCAATTAGTAAGTCAAGCCTTACAGTACTGGAATTAATATTGCACTCTGGATTCCTGTTTTGGTTCATTAGAAATTAACACAACAAAAAGAGATTATCATTGCATATTAAACCATACATACATTCAGAAGGGTACATTTTAATGAACTAACCAAAGTAGAATTAACAGTGCAATTAACTGCCAGAATTCCAAATCTGATTTGGCACTATACCACCTATAGTAACTTAAAAAACCTTATATCAATAGTAATTTGCAGAACCTCATACTAATTCTCTCCACTAGTCGAACGGACTTGGTAGGCTCAAGTGTTAAACTCCCCAACGAGCTCTGAAACATTTGAGTTCAACAATGCTTGAACAGCTTAAAATAGTTCCGGAATACCAAAGCAACATATAAAACCATTTACACAAGCACATAAGGAAATACCTCTGGAACCTTATTACCACAAACATATTTTTATTACTTCTCACTGTTTATTATTATTAGTCAACTGATCCATTTACACCACTGCAAAGGAATTCTGAACCTCAATGTATTTATTTCCCTTATTCTTAACACAAACCTCACAATTCCAGGGAAACATACAAATAGCTACTAACATGGTCTAGCAATAAAACTTACTTATATATATTTTCATACATAAGAAAACCTATGTGAGCATTCTACTCGTTAATATACATCAATGCAAAAACATTTCTCACTGAACTTCTTTGTATAATATTCGATCAATACTGGCTTTCATTGATATGTAACATTGCAACAGCACTCCACTAAAATTCTTTGTATAATATTCAATCAATACTGCCTTTCACCGATATGCAACCATGCTAAAACGCTTCTTATTAAACTTCCAAGTGCAATAATTTGATCAACATGAGTATTCATAGTGCACCTATATCCAAAAGGAAGACTCCTATAAAAACATCATCAGTATAACAATATTTATCAAAAAGCTTGTGCTAAAAGGCTGAATCCTTAGAGCCTCCAAGGTATTTGCAATCTACTATGCTTAGAATAATTCTTCTGTTCACAAACTAAGATCTTATAACTATACGCTAGGTCACCTATGGATTAAAAATGAAAGGAACTTTTTACCTCTTAACTGTTAACAAAAGACTAAGACCTCCCTTCTAGAACTGTTGGTTCAGGAGACAGTCACAATAATTGAAAAAAATGAGATTCAGCTGTTTCACTGTCTATCCAGAGACTGTACCATCAAGCAGAAGACTGATGCTGACTGGAACAAGAATCCTTTGAGGAACACTCCTAAACATGAACTTGTTTGAAG
This sequence comes from Macrobrachium rosenbergii, assembly GCA_039081455.1. Lineage (NCBI taxonomy): Eukaryota > Metazoa > Arthropoda > Malacostraca > Decapoda > Palaemonidae > Macrobrachium > Macrobrachium rosenbergii. Next base: position 14,260,415 of record JANJGK010000053.1, on the reverse strand, counting down.
CACAAATACAAAGGGAGCTCAGGGAGGCGATGGACTAGAGCTGGGAAGACATACCTTTGCTTGGTATAAAGTAACAGCAAATCAAAAGGAGTACCAGTTGCCAAAATATCAATTATTGCCTATACTTTTTACCAAACAGAAGTGTCATACACTTAAGAACTGTCAGTATGGGAACTTTTTTAAACCCGTTGTGTTACAAACATTTCTACTGAAAATCATGAAAACTTTAGCAATGGGTAAAATAATGTGATGCAGTGGTACAGCCAGGACACTTTAATTTTTGATAGCGTAGCTACTGTTTACCCTCAAAGGAGTTACTCTATGGTCCCTTTAGGGCTCCATAAGACAGACCAACCAATATCAAAGATTTCTCTCTTAGATGGTACTGACCGAGTAGTGCCTCTGATTTGACAAAGTGGTAGAATATAAAAGGACTCAAAGCAAGAGAGCTTGCCTACAGAGTCTACCCTGTCATCCCATTCAACCTTCTCACACAGATGTGGCAACGGCACATAAGCCGGTCAAGATCCCCATTACTCTTTAGTCTATTTCAGCACTCACACACCCCCAAGTGTGCTCTAAAATAATTTCACATACCTTGTGCTCTGTTGATGAAATGCTGCAGTTATCTGCTAAGGAAAGCTAAGTGCATAGTCTCAACTTCTGTAGAAAGTTTTTGTTCCTTGAAATTTTTCTGCAGTTGGGCATAATTGTTAACTTTTGCTTGCCAGTGCATCAGTCAAGGTGGGGATTTTGGATTAGGCTACATCAGGAGTTTGTGCTTGCTGTTAACTTTGATAATCTCTAAATCTCATGACTGAAGAATACATTTTAAAAAAACAGTACACGTGGTCAGTGGTTTTTTCATTATTTATAAATAATTTTCGTTTCTGGAGTAAAAAGGGAAATATGACATTTTTATGATGAAGTTTTGTATATACTTACCAAGTAATTACATAGCTATGAGCTTCCTACCTACGGCAGCCTAAAAATTCAAATTTCGCAGTATTGCTCGCATTTGTTTTGGTGTAGGTGCGTGCCCTGCCCACTATCAGGGACTGTGAGGAACAACTAGGCAGAGAGCTTCAATTCGTTTGTGCCCTTATGTCCAAATGAGGGAGGGCTCTGATCATATAATTACTTGGTAAGTATACATAAAACTATTTTATCACGAAAATGTCATTTTTATTACATAGCTAATTCCACACTGGGAGGAGGTGGAGACTTTGGACATAGTCTATACCAACATATTAAGATAATAGAATTGACATAGAATCAGTTGCCAGACAAGGAAGCACTGCAGATAGGTACTGCCTCTGGTTGGTGCTCCTCTTGTCCTGCAGTGAGTGTGGCTGTATAGCCCAGAGTCACTCCTGCATGAGTGGGAACTCTGTAGTGAGGGAAGTACACCCATGGCTCGCAAAGTTACAAAAAGATGACCTTGCCCTGGGCGCAGACCAGAACAGGACCACAACACTGTTACCTACACCACAATTTAAAAATCCAACACCCGACCTGCTAAAAACTTGCACTTCTAGAAGGTTGATTGTAAGACACTTGAAAGCGACGTGGTGTCTGAATGCAAAAGAGGTTTCGATAGCCCTAACCTCATGGGTTCTCACTTTAAAGGCCGGTGATAATTCTTCCTGAATTCGGGAACGGAATTCCGAAATCAAGCTTCTCAGAATGAAGGAAAGAGCATTCTTGGAGAGAGGACAGGAAGGGATTTTAACTGAACACCAGAGGATGTTTGAAGGTCCTCTGATCTTCTCCTTCCTCTGAAGGTAGTATCTCACGGCTCTTACTGGACACAGAGGTCTCTCCTCTGGAGAATGAACGGGGCCACAGGTTAGAAGGGTCCTCGTTCTTGGCCAGGAATCCGAGCAAAAGGGAGCAAACTGCGTCACCCTGTGAAAATCCAATTCTCTTGTAAATTGCTTGGATTTTACTAATACGCTTGGCCATAGCCAACTAATACGCTTGGCCATAGCCAACTAATACGCTTGGCCATAGCCAACTAATACGCTTGGCCATAGCCAACGCTACAAAGAAGAGGGTTTTCTTGGTTAGATCCTTCAGAGAGGCAAAGCGAAGAAGTTCGTAAGGGGGGCCTGAAGTCCATTTCAGGACGACATCTAGATTCCAATGAGACCACATCCGATTTTGGTTGCTTGATGGAATCAAAAGACTTAATGAGATCAGATAGGTCTTCATTAGAAGACAGATATAATCCTCATGTTTCAATACAGAACTAAGCATAGCTCTTTATTCCTTGATAGTCGAGGTAGAGTTTCTTGGATGTCTTCAGGAATAGTAAGAAATCGGCTACTTGACTGACAGAGGTCTCAGAAGAAGAGACATTATGGCATCCGCACCATCCCCTGAAGACTGACCATTTCAAATGGTAGAGCTTGTTAGAAGAAGGTCGTCTGCATTTCGCAATAGCGCCTGCTGCTCGCTTCAAAAACCCTTTTGCTCTGACGAGATGCTCGACAGTCTGTAACCTGTTAGGGCCGGAGTGGACAATCCTTGATGGAATTTAAGAAAGTGGGGCTGTTTGAGCAGCGACTGCTTTTGTGGCAGGAACTTCGGGAAGTCTACTAGCAGTTGAATCAAGTCCTGGAAACCATTCTTTCCTTGGCCAAAAGGGGGTGACTAGAGTCATTGAGACACTCTGGCGAGACACTAATTTGTTTATTACTTCCCTTATTGTGCTGAAAGGTGGGAAGGCGTAGACATCAAGGCCTCTCATTCAGTAGCATAGTATCGTCCGTCTTCCAAGCTAGAGAATCCGGCATCAGGGAACAGAAGCAAGGAAGTCTGTGATTTCTTGAGGTTGCGAACAGGTCTATTGATGGTGTGCCCCCAACACCTTCCATAGATCATTGCAAACCAAAGGACCCAGTGTCCATTCCGTTGGCAGGACTTGTTTGTGGCAACTCAGGCCGTCCACCAGAACATTCATCTTCCCTTGGATGAATCAAGTCAATAACGACACCTGGGTAGACCAGAACCTCCCTTGCAACCTCGTAAAGAGAGATCGAGTGGGTCCCCCCTTCTTTCTGATGTATGAAAGTGCTGTCATGTTGTCTGCGTGTAACGTTACTATCTTTCCGCGCACCAGGGTAGAGAGTGACTGGAGACCCAGATGAATGGCCTTTAGTTCCTTTATGTTGATATGTGAACTTTTCAGAACTTCCGCCCATGATCCCAACAATTCTTGATTCCTGAGGTGAGCTCCCCAACCTAGATCTGACGCGTCGGAGTAAAAGTCTAGGTCTGGCTCGCTGGAAGGAGAGACTTTCCTCTGTGAAGTCTGTCTTCGTACGACCACCATTGAAGGTCTTGTTTGATTTTCGCTGTGATCAGAAAAATGAAGGAATCTGCTTGTATTTTCCTGCTTCAGTTTGCTCTTAGACAGAATAGGATCAGTCTCATGTGAAGTCTGGCCAATTTCACAAACCTCTCACTGAGGATAGCATTCCTAAGAGGCTCATCCATTGAGCCGCTGAGCATGATACAAGAGAAAGGAACTCCCTGATGGATTGAAGGTAGGAGGCGACTCATCTGGGGGAGAGAAAAGCCCAAAAAGTCAGAGTCCAGAGTCATTCCCAAATAGAGAAATTGCTGCGTTGGAGTCGTTTGTGACTTCTGAATGTTTATCAGAATGCCTAATTCCTTCGTTAGGCATAAAGTATTCATTAAGTGCTTCACACATTTCTCTCTTGACAGAGACTTAAGAAGCCAGTCATCCAGGTAACAGGAGATATTTATTCCGAGAAGGTGAAGCCACTTGAAGAGAGGGGTAAGGATCCGAGTAAACACTTGTGGGGCCGTGGACAGGCTGAAGCACAGGGCCCAAAACTGGAGAACTTTTCCTTGAAACACGAATTGTAGAAACTTTCTGGAATCCCGATGTATTGGAACATGAAAGTAAGCATCTTGCATATCCAGTGTGACAATCCAGTCCCCGTTAGATAGCCGACATGACTGACTGATTCGTCTCCATATGAAATTTCGTTTTTACAACGAACTGATTTAGGGCAATGACATCCAAGACAGGGCTCCAGCCCCTCAATGCTTTGGGGTCTAGGAAGAGTCTGTCGTAAAACCCTTTCGACTCTTGATCCTTAACCAACTCCATCAGCCCTTCGTGCAGAAGAGATTCTACTTCTCACGAAAGGGCCACAAATTTCTCTGAGTTCACCGAGTAACCACAAATTTCTCTGAGTCCACCGAGTAAGCTGGTAATACGATCAGGGACTTGGCTAAAGGAGGGTTCACCTTGAAAGGAACGGCATAACCCTCTTTTAATACCATGACAGCCCAAGGTTCCACACCTCTGCAACTCCATTTCTTCCAAAAGAGGTGCAGTCTGGCTCATCCCGGAGTGCGAAGGACTAGATCTTCATGTCTTGGCTCCTGGCTTGAAGGTCGACCTCTTAATTGATCTTGGGGGAGGTCACAAATTCGTGTGAGGCCTGAGTTGGATCTTCTGTCTCCCTCCATGAAAGACCTGGGATTGGAGGAGAGAGAACGACTTTGCAGTCACGGTTGGGGAGTTTCTGGGACACCTCGTGGATTGCGCCAGCAGATCATTGGTAGATTTTTTCTGAAGCAATGTCAAGACCTCTTGCACGAAGTCTTGTGGGAACGAATGAGCTTTGTCCAGAGGTAGTAGTCACTCCTTTGGTGGTGAACAAACACCAAAATTCTCTCTTTTTAAGAACACACATTGAAAAAAAGACAGGCGAGCTTTGCTGAACTGTCCCTTCCTGCCTTGTTGGCACACAACAGTACTCCCAACCAGTCTGTCGCAAAATCCTCTGCCAGCACAGGACAATCCTTAATCTTTTTGGTCAACACACCAATAGCCCAGTAGAGGAAGCTGTTCACCTCTAAAAGATTAAATAGGTTCCTAGTCAAATGGTCCAACTTGGGGGAGGAGAACATTACTTTCGCTGATGAAAAGGCCAACTGACATGTCTCATCTACCAAGCCAGAGAAGTCTTCCTGGGAGGAGGCAGAAACTCCCAGAGAAGGAGCTTCCCTTGGTCTCATAAAAACGGTAGCTTCTCTTGACCAGCTTGCAGGGTGGAAAAGCAGGATTTTAGAAATGCCAAAGAACACATTCATCCTCCCTGCTATTATGGCAACAAAAGCCATTGAGGCAACCCCTTTTCCCACTTGAATGGAAAGCATGGTACCTCCATAATCTTGGAGAACCAGTTCCCCACTTCTTCAGCTTCATCACTTCTAAAATAATTCTGCAAAGGCAGATATTATGAACTTTTTAATTACTAAGAAGCTTGAGAAACTGGTTGAAAAGAAGCTATTCATTTCCACTATCCCAGGCATGTAGCAGCTCAAGACAGGAATGGACTACACTTGCCCTCCCTTTTAATGAAGAAATTTCCCACTAGATGTTGCTACCCAGGATTTGGTGTCCTTTTAAACCAAATCTCAGATGGCTCAGCCACTCCTGAGCTCAAGCAAGGCTCCAATTCTTTTCTTTTCTGTCCTTACCTCATCTACTATTTTGGAAATGATTAAAAGAGCTCAGAGAGTCACTAGGACTTTTTGAGTTATGGTGGCAAAGGCCACTTTGCAAACCTTACGGGGATATTCAAGAGTTCATGGAGTAGCACTTCAGGGCCCGAAAAGAACTGTGCTGCAGTTTCCGAATGACTATGGCTGCCCACATACTTTTGCTCATTCAGAGTGGGACTTGGACTGCCTCTTTCAATATGAAAGATGCATAATATCACAGTTCTCTCCACCCCTTTCCTAGGGTTTCTGATATAGAAGGACAGTTACAGATTCAAGTTCAAGCCTTCCCCTTGGGGTAAGACAGCCACACAGATTCTTCATGTAATCAGCAGCAATAGTTACCAGGAAAAGAAGAAATTCAACTGGTACCCTACCTAGATGATTGGATAACTTGGGAACCACCAAAAAGTGCCTATGAAACCTGACAGTGGGTAATCAAGAGACTCCAAACCAAAGGTCTCATGAAAAAACTTGAGCAAGTCCCTCCTCACACCATACAGGCATTTTGTGAGGTTGAGACTTTACTGGGATAACCTTTGTAGTTGGTTGTCTGCATCTCATGGCAGCTGAAAGCAAAGTGGAGTGCAGACGACAGGTGGCCAGGCTAAATGTCAATAGCTGTCTACCTTGTCAGTAAATTTTTAACAGCTGTTCCTGCTAGAGTTTGCAAGCTTATCTTAATGCAAAGAACAAAGGTTTCTATTTGTTTAAGAACAAAAGCCTCTGTCCTAGTAATAATTTCTCTGATTACACAAATTGCAATTCTTTAAAAATTAAATTAGATAAACTATCATGAAGCTTCTGAAAAAAACCTTAAGTAATTCATTTTCAATACTTGCTACTTCATGTTAGCTGGAATTTGTATAATCACAAAAAATGGTAGTGTGACCAAATAAATAATAATGAAATTTTTGTGAGGCATACTTCTTCATATGAAGACTGTCACAGTTTCAGGAGTTTTAATTTCCATTATACATTATTGCACAGAGCCTTCCGTTTGTTAAACATAATAGGTTTTAAAAAATTTTTATAACTGAAAGGAATGGTTACATCTGACCTGCAGTTGCATCAGCATCTTAAAACTCACAATTACGCAAGCTTCATATAATCTACGTTAAGATAACTTTGCTTTGAAAGACAGTTTTCATGACAACAGACTTTGTGGTTTTCTTGTAGCAGTCTTCGAAACCATTACATGATCAATTATTAATATGTTCAATCTCAAATACGGCCATACACTGGATACTAAATCAACATGCCTGAATTGAGATGGTGCAAAAATGAGACACATTCATGGTGCATGTAGTAGAGGGTGATAATGAGGCCACAGCCCCCATAAAGCCAGTGAGTGAAAATAATGCTGGTTGAATTCAATAAATATTTGCAACCTAGTAATGGCTACAACACTACTGTAGGAAACATCAAACCATCAAGTCCTTCCTACTCTGACTCATCCATGAGGCAGCTACTCATTCAAATATAAGAAACAACAAATTCAGTCATGAACGTATACAACCCTAAAAGTAGGAATATTGGGAAAAATTTCCGGGGAAGTATTATAGTTCACCTCCTATGTCAGATAAACAGGAAAAAATACATTCAAAAATAATGCCTGATGAGTCTTCAAGTACTTCCAATGGCATTGTGATGACAATATCTAACACCATATCAATTTCAAAGCTAAAGGATGAAAGGCAATGGCAAAAAAATTAACAGCGTTTACATCAATTAAGTGAGAGTAGGAAGAGGCTTACACAAGTGACAGTTCATTGGCTGAAACAAAAATGTTTCTATCTGTGGGAGTTCTAACTACCATTACTACTTTGCGCCATCAAAGTACCATAGGTATCAAGAGGTTTTTTGGTGGATAAAAACAAAAGTACTTTGTGAGCTTTACCTTTTACGCCTTCGTATCCTGAAATCATATCATTAATACATACCTTATTTACATCAAATGCTTCTTCTATTTTCTCTTCTGGAATTTCCATTTCATGTGCCCATGCTTTAAATGATGTCCATCTCACATCTCCACAAGCTGCATAACTTCGCAGTTTCTTGGACCTTGAACATCCAAAATGTAAGTGACCGTTAAGAACAAGTTCCCCTTGCGATCAAAGTCACCTAACTACTTTTTTCATGCTCAAAAGTCAAGTCAAATCAAACTACCATTAATCCAAGTTGTAATATACTGAACAGTGATAGATTCCGGGAGATATTCAAATGGTAAATTTTTAAGGCAAAGACTATTTTTAGCAGTACACATATCCCCAGTAGGGGGCATTTCTTACAGTATGACTTGTGATGCTTTTTGGCTTTCACTTTTCAACATTTTCAGTTGGTTGTTAGCCAAGTCACTTTCCAAACTTAAATTTTACCTTACTGTATTTTTCAATTTTCTTTTAAGAACAAATTCAGACAAATTCGAGCATTCTGGCAGAATGATCTCATTAAACTACCTCATAATAATGACAATAATGTTACTGTAATATAAACTAAGGTATCTAGAAAGCAAAATCTTACAAACATTGGAGTTTATTAAAATGTCAGAAAAATTATTCCTATGAGAGAGAGAGAGAGAGAGAGAGAGAGAGAGAGAGAGAGAGAGAGAGAGAGAGAGAGAGAGAGAGAGAGAGAGAGAGAATGCATCTTAAGGCTAGGATAATAAATCCATTGATATCTACATTTATTTCACATATTTTATATATACCAATATGTTTCAGTTCACCAAAAATAATTCATTTTTTTTACGTATTAGTGGTTTCATCTCTACTATCTTTCTTACATACAGTACACCCCCCCTATTTGCTGGGGGATGCGTCCACACCCCCCTGCAAATAGCTAAAATCTGTGCATACTTAAAACCCCTCTAAAAAACACTTCCAACTGCCTATTTTGATAGTTCAAACACAAAAAAAAAATCCCTCTAAAAATGCTTATACCCGAGTATTTCAAGTTTTATCACAAAAAGTGCATTTAGTCATGAAAAAACATTATGAAAATACAGTAATTAGTGAATATTTCAGTGAAAAATACTGAGAATGGGCGAATTTTCCACAAATAATGTGTATATACATTCCACAGAAAAATCCGCAAATAGGCGAGTCTGCAAATCGTGAGAATGCAAATACAGGGGGTTTACTCTATTATACAGTATAGTGTAGGCTAGGCTGCCCCTGAGTTACAATATTTTCGAGTAATGATGGGGCCATTGTAACATTCTCATTATAACTAGAGGACTACCAGTACATACATACATACATCCATAAAATGCCAAAAGGTAGTACGTTAATGCTATATATTTTGGAAAACAACTGTCTCCCTCGACAGGCAAGTGATGAATGATTTAAGGATTACAGAAGAGTAGTATTTATACCAAAAGTTCCATAGGTCAGCCGTTACGTCACTCCAATTGATAGCTTCTTAATCTTCTTAATCACTGGCTGGAAGAAGATTTTATCTATAATATCAGAGTCCCAAGCTCCTTTTGAGAGGTTCTTCATAAGGAGGAGAGTAAACGGTTCCCTAGTGGGTTTTCGGCCCATTAACTCCCGTTTGGCGTCAATTCTGGTGGTCTTGTGCCCTGACACACCTATATATGCTTTGTATATATACCCTTGTAACATTTCATCTGTCCATATTTTTCCAGTGAACAGGGGCACAGAAGCTAGTGCCCGAAATATATGGTTAAACGTTCAAAGAGTGTTTTGATGGGCCTTCTTTATATATATATATATATATATACAGTCGGCGCAAAAAAAAAAGCGAACGACTCCCTATATATTACTGTAATAAGCGTTCGGACTTTTCTTGCGATTTCCGCCC
>JANJGK010000053.1:14141705-14250943 GCA_039081455.1 Macrobrachium rosenbergii | reverse complement strand
ACAAACTGACATCAAACTAAATGATGTACAGTACAATTACTTTACAATCCACATTTATAAATAAATTAAAGGCACAAAAGAACACTTTCCATAATGATAATTATATGGCTGTATCAGCTGATCAGATGTAAACATGCTTATCCTACTAGCTTTATGTATGTTTCATTCTAAATGTTAAGTGTATTAAATTTTTATTTGTTACAATTCATGGTTAGTGTATTTTGATATTTTAAATTTATATCACCTTGTAATTAATAATCTGATACGCAACACTCACAAAAGCTACAACCTAAGATATCCTCATGCTGGGATAATTTCTCATAAATTTTAATATTAGTTTCTATTTTCTATCGTTTTAAATAATTTGTGTACGAGCAAATATATTTTATCCTTAAGTGTTACCATTATGTCAAATATATAAATTTATTCCCATAAGATATATTCTTCCTAAAATGAAAACTTAGTATGAAAAACTTTCCACCTGCCATATTTAACAATAACAGCCTTAATTTAGATACTAAAATCAAAATTTCATTGAAAGAATATAGAGTATACATTACCTGCTAATTTGTCCTTCAGGTGATTCTGCCATCCAACAACAACATGTGGCCAACTTGTGCACATGGACCCTGATACATCTCCCATAAAGACATTTAAAACATCACTGATCTGAATAACATTATCTGAGTTATATTGTGAAGGAAGAGTTTTAGGAATGTGTAAGGCACTGTGTCGTTTACCATCAGCCTCTTCGAGCTCAAAAATCTCAAACTCATTTTCTGCCATTGTTTCCTTATTTTCTAGTAGTTTTTGTACTTCTCAATACCCTGGAAGAGAATGAATATAACAGTAACATTAAAAGCAAGTACTATAATCACCTGTATAATATATATTTTGAAGTGACCTGTATTTTTCCGAGGTACACGTAACAGAGACTTTACAGCGAGTATTAGTCCTCAGCACGAGCTGGAAAGAAGGTTAACTTATGGTAAGGGGTTACGTGGGTGAATCCCCCCTCTCACCTACTTAAAGCCAGCACTTTTTACTTTAGCATCAGGGACTATGCTGGCCAGTTAAGCTGGGATTATGATAAAAAGACTCTGGTTTGTATACCTACAAAAAATACAAATTACTTTTAAATTTCATATATATATATATATATATATATATATATATATATATATATATATATATATATATATATATATATATATATATATATATATATATATATATATCTATATATATATATTATATATATATATATATATATATATATATATATATATATATATATATATATATATATATATATATATATATATATATATATATATATATATATATATATATATATATATATATATATATATATATATATAGCACCATCTGCATATCAGTAAGGCTACCAAGGCCGAGAGCTGGAACAGCATTTTACACAACTTTATTGGGACATGTTTCAAGCAATACTCTCACTCGTTATCAACCTACAAAATTTGTATTACAATTCTTATAATAAAATTCAAAATAATCCACCAAAATTACTATGAAAATGATATGTTTAAAAGGTGGCTAATCTAAATAAATAAATGAATAAAATAAAATAAAGCAAAATACAATATTTAAGTCACAAAATCAGAAGATACAAAAGCACAACAAAAACACTAGTCAATATACAAACCAGTAAAACACAGACTAAAAACACAAAAGTGAGGTTACAGCCACATTTCTAGCCAAAGAAGGCATTATCTTGATGGAGTATAGAACTTTTAAAATGTGGAGGTCTGTAGCAAACTGAGTAGTGGTTAAAACAGAAACATCATCAATGTGTAAAGGGTGACAAGTCTCCTCACTCTGTTCTCTAATTGCACTGTAAATAGGCCTTGAAAGATAATTTCCTGTATGATATGACTTCCCTGGGTGTTCAAACCATCTCATCCAAGCTGATCTGGTAGTTTTTCCAACGTAAGTAGCATCACAACCACTACACTGTCATTCATAGATCAGATTGGACCAAAGACTAGTTGGTATAGGGTCTTTAATTTTAAAGAAATTACCTAATTTATTTTGCAAAGTGAAATATATTTTGATATTTTGATATCTAGCTGAGGGTAACCAGTGGACAAAATAGAAATTAATTGCTTTTATCAATTGTAACTATGAGTTCCAGTAAAGGTTAAAGTTAAGTACGTAACAGGTTTCTTTACATTATTGGTAGTTTCGGGTTGTTTGTTTACATATAATTTCAAAAGTTGTTTACCAATATATGTATTCATGTAATTCAATGGATAGCCATTGTTTTTTAAAAGTGACCTTAGAAATTCCAATTCTTCGTGCAAATTCAAAAAGCTAGAACAAATTTTATATGCACTGGTTACTAGCCTCGATATCAAATTCAACTTATACTTCAAAGGTGTAGCTGATTGAAATTTAGACATAACACCCGTGAAAGTACGCTTTCTAAAGACTGAGGTGTGAAAGTTATCATCAAGATTTTTTACTGAGTATCCAGAAAAGCAAGAGTATGATTCTTCAATTTCACAAGTAAATTCTATATTAATATGCTTACTATTAAGGTACTCCAAAAAAAACGTGGACTCTGGTCACAACTGTTAAAAATTAAGGTGTCATCAACATACCTCCCATACAGTAAGAGCTTAAAATCTAAAGGACAATCATCTAACCATCTTTTCTCCATACAACACATAAATGCATTTGCCAAAGATGGTCCTATACTGGACCCCATGCTTACACCATCGATCTGCTTCTATAACAAACCGTTAAACAAAAAGTAACATTCTTTGGTAGCTAACTGCAACCTGTTAAACCCACTGACAGTATCATTGTTTTTAAACAACTCATTTAGGAAAATGTCAATCGTCTCATCCAGTGGAATTTGAGTAAACAGAGACTTCACATAAAATGAAGCCATAACACCATTATTAAAATCACAGTTTCTTATGCAGTTAATAAAATGAAAGGAGTCATTTAAGGTATACTCATTTGTAGTTGACGGCACAAGGATGGGAACAAGAAACTTAGTGGTAATAATGGGTGATCTTGATAATAACTTTCACACCTGTCTTTAGAAAGCATACTTTCGCGAGTCTTATGTCTAAATTTCAATCAGCTACACCTTTCAAACATAAGATGAATATAAAATGTGTTCTAGCTTTTTGAATTTGCAAGAACTGGAATTTCTAAGGTCACTTTTAAAAAACAATGGCAACCCATTGAATTATGTGAATACATATATTGGTAAACAACTTTTGAAATTATATGTAAACAAACAATCCGAAACTACCAATAATGTAAAGAAACCTGTTATGTACTTCCCTTTAACCCTTAATCGAACTCATAGTTACAACTGATAAAAGCAATTAATTTCTATTTTGTCCACTGGTTACCCTCAGCTAGATATCAAAATATATTTCACTTTGCAAAATAAATTAGGTAATTTCTTTAAAATTAAAGACACTATACCAACAAGCCTTCAGTCCAATCTGATCTATAAATGGCAGTGTAGTGGTTGTGATGCCACTTACATTGGAAAAGCTACCAGATCAGCTTGGATGAGATGGTTTGAACACCTAGGTAAGTCATATCATACAGGTAATTATCTTTCAAGGATTAGTTACAGTGCAATTACAGAACACAGTGAGGAGATTGGTCACCCTTTACATATTGGTGATTTTTCTGTTTTAACCACTGCTCAGTTTGCTACGCACCTCAACATTTTAAAAGTTCTATACTCCATCAAGATAAGGCCTTCTTTCGCTAGAAATGTGGCTGTAACCTCACTTTTGTGTTTTTAGTCTGTGTTTTACTGGTTTGTATATTGACTAGTGTTTTTGTTGTGCCTTTGTGCCGTCTGTGTTGGTGACTTAAATTTTGTACTTTGCTTTAAATATATACAGTTTATATATATATATATATATATATATATATATATATATATATATATATATATATATATATATATATATATATATACATATATATATATATATATATATACTCGTGTATATATATATATATATATATATATATATATATATATATATATATATATATATATATATATATATATATATATATATATATATATATATATATATTATATATATATATATATATATATATATATATATATATATATATATAAAGTAAACCCCCATATTCGCGGTCTCACAATTCGCGGACTCACCTATTCGCGGATTTCTCTATGGAACATATATACGCATTATTCACTGAAAATTCGCCCATTCACAGTATTTTTCAGTGAGAAATATTCACTAATTACTGCATTTTTTGTGATAAAACTATCAAAATACTCAGGTAGTGCTCGAGTTACATTAATTTGCCTTACGACAATTCGATTTTGCAATTAATATCGATATGACAATATTTATAAAATATTTTCAAACTTCACGTGGGCGCAGGGAGCAGCAAAAAGTCAGGCAGCGAGAGAGGCCAAATTACAATAGACCAACTTCTTTTCCTCCATCTCTTTATCCCAATATAGAGGGATGAAGAAATTTGTTTTTATTTAGCATTTCCCAACGTTTTGAGAGAGAGAGAGAGAGAGAGAGAGAGAGAGAGAGAGAGAGAGAGAGAGAGAGAGAGCGCGAGTGTAATTGTCGTTGTGAGTGGTTCGGTTGTTGGAGTTCGTTTTTACGGCGCTGTCTGTCGGTCTGTCTGTCTGTCTGTCGGGAGTTTTTCAGTTTTGGGGAAGTCTTGAGCTGAGTTCTGTGCAAGGCGGACATTGATGGTGCATGATTATTGTATGTTCCGTGAGTCGAGTGTTTTCTGTTGGATGTCATTGTTGTCTGTGCATGTGTCTCTTTCTTTTTGCTCGTTTTTTTTGGTTGGAAGTCTGTTTTCCGGTTGTTTGTGAATTTTGTCTACTGTGTTGGCGACCGTGGACACCCTCAACCATCTCCCAGCAACCGAGGATCATAGTGAGTATTGTATGTGGTTATACGTTCGGTGTATCTGTGTTGTGTATTGTTTTTTTGTGTTTTAAAATCCCGCCACACCACCTTCTAGTTAAAAAAGTAAGAGAATGATAAAAGTATTGTTAGTATCGTTATATCCTTGCATAAATGCGTACAGCCAGAAACAACTGAACGAGAAACTGTTGTTCTGCTTATCACCGAATCAGATAACAACAGCCGTTTTGCTTGTATTTCAACCATCGTATGGTAGTGAACAATTACGAAAGTTATAGTACAAATGACGTTACGCAGGACTGATATATTTTTATATTATACCCTTATTTGGTATGGATAAAAGATCGGCAAGGAAATATACTGCTAAATTTAAGCTGCAAGTTGTAGCTAAAGCTGAGAAAACAATGTTCAAGCTGCTAATGACTATAAATTATCGTGCACTGGTAACATGGATGAAACTCGACCATAATTAAAATTGGAGAGAGAATATTTTGATCAAAACTACTGGGCATGAAAGAACACATTACTGCTATTTTTACGCTGATAAACGATAAATACGTAAAGCTTGTATTATGATGAAATCAAGTGAAAATAGCGAACAGAATCTTGATTTATTTTACAAAAAACAAACACCCCCAAATGGCCAATGTCATCTATTAATGAAAAAAGCTAAATTAATTTCAAAACGAGATGTAGTTAAGTTTTATTTCGATTTAAAAACACTTTGTACAACGAAAAATAACTTTGCCTATATGAATAAAGTATCTAAGAGATTCATTTACCCTAACTAGAAGCAAGAAAAGTGCTATGAACCGAGTTAAATATGGCCAAATAAACTTACCACGTAATCGATTTCCAATCCAAAACATTGCTTGCTATGACTGCAATTTATAACACAAAAGCAATATAAGAATATACACAATACTATTGGATACACTGAATTAAGGCATAACATTTAAAAGATACATGAAATGATGCATATTCATTACGCTGATGTTTGTATAATACAATATGTGAATATAGGGTACAGTATAATGTAGGCTAGGCTACCGTATATGTATACAATATACCACAGTGTAGGCTAAGCTGGGTGCCTCAGCCCTTTCTCTCGCATTGCTCCCGAACTGGGTTCAGGAAATACTCTCCAGACCAGATCGGGATACTTGATATTCCATAGAATCTCGAGCACTCGGAGCGGCTCGTGAACGAGCACCCGAAGCAGTACCCGCCTTGAGGTCTGCACGCCCGCGGCTCCAGAAACACAAAACCCAGGGCTATGCGAATCAGTTTCCTAACCCAAAGGTCGGGAAGAGCCAATGAGAGACCCACTGCCTCCTCGGAAGGAGGCAGTCCCCAGACATCCAAGGGCATCAAGGGGAAGAAGCAGCCTTCCTCTCCTTCGGCTGACGGAGGTCTGTCCGATTCCGGAGACGCCCTTGGACCTCAGGAGAGGAAAAGAAGAAGCAGCAGAAGACGAAATCGAAGATAAGATGAAGACGGCAGCTACTTCCACAGGGCGACTTCCTTCACCTCCACTCTGACATCATCTTCACGATGGTGGACACGAAACATCGTAACCTCCAGGCCAGTCAGGCAGGAACACAACGGAAGAGGCCCAAGACGCCACCACCAGGAGAAGCAGTAGGCATAATCAGGACAGCCACTGCAGGAGCTACAGCAGCAGTTCAGAAGGCAGGAGCTACTGCAACGGCCAGGAATGTAACTTCCACAGGGCAACTTCCTTCACCTTCACGCTGACATCTTCTACAGGATGGCGGACATCGTAACCTCCGAGGCAACTGGCAGGAACACAACAGAAGCGGCCGGGCACGACCACCAGGAGACGCGGCAGGCATCATCAGGACAGCCAATGCAGGAGCTACGGCAGCAGTTTAGAAGGCAGGACCTACTGCAATGGGCAGGAACATCACTTCCACAAGGTGACACCCTTCACCTTCACGCCGACATCATCTACAGGATGGCAGACATCTTAACCTCCAGGGCAGCTGGTAGGAACACAACGGAAGCAGCCCCGGGCGCGACCACCAGGAGAAGCAGCGGGCACGATCAGGACAGCCGACGCAGGAGCTATGGAAGTGATTCGAAAGGCGGGAGCTACTGCAATAGACAGGAATGTCACATGAAAGTCACCAGCAGCGACAGGAACGATCAGGGTGTCTACGGCAGGAGACCAGGAAGAGCCGCCCAGAGACTGTCGTTAAGTTAACAGGAGCGTAACAATGCCAGAGACATTGCCACAGCATACATGAAGGCCAGCAATGACAGCGATCGATCCACATCAGTGGGAACAGAGTCGGAAGGATCCCGACATGGAACTTTCCGACATGGAACTGTGTCATCCAGCCTGGTACTGTGGTCGATCCCAAAGCAACACTAAACGAACATCGGGACTGCTTCGTGCAAGATATCCCTTGAGATATTCAGCCGACTACTGCTGTGTCTGCGATGCTCACTGTCAATCTGAAAGAAAAAGCAAAGATGATTGGTAGAGGGAGACTCCTCTCACTACAAGGGGAACTGCCCTACGCAGTGAGAGGAGGTACCCTAGAAGAGGTCGCCCAACCGCCCACTCCCCACCCTGCGGTCTTCACCCGACGAGCGAGTGAAGAGGGCAAAGGGGAGAGAGCTCTACTGAAGGGGAGAAGGAAGAACCTACGGAGAGAAAAGGATGAAAGGGAGGCCACCGAGGGCGCCGTGGAAGCGGAGCTTACAGACGACGCCCGCAAGCTCCCACCCGCCCTGTAGTTCTCTAAGCGCAGGCGGCAAAAACAACACTCAGCACAAGTAGGAAGGAAGTAAGTAGTCATACCCTTGTACATGAAGGGCAGGAGCCCAAGAACGGAAGCGAACTCATACGTCCCAATCAATGTAGGGGAGTGAAGCTATTACATATCAATCTAATATCTCTGATTGTACAGGGGAATACCCTCAGTATCTAAATCTAAATAAAGGGCTACTGTAAGAGAAGCATTACCACTCGGTTATGCTACTCTAAATACGCCCCTGGCCATCGAACCCAAAGACACAGCGCAGGGGAACAAAGGTTTATGCAAGGTTATCACAAATCGTGGGTTTGTATTAATAAATATCAAACACACGTAATATACACAGAAATACATTAAGATCCCACCGGGATAATAAGAGCTTAACGACAGTCAGGCGGAGAGATCCGAAACCACATCTGCAACGCATGATGGCCGAAAGCAAACTGGAATGTTTGCATCCAGGCAGGCGGGTATTCCTACCTACCTGGCGGTAGTTACTGCCTAACCACCTTGCTCGAGAGTTTAACGGCCGTTTCCAGCCTGGGTGGAAAGTAATTCCTAATGTAAAGGACCGACAGTTTGTATATCATGTCGGAACAAACATGATTTTCCTATGCTTCAGTTGCGCTTTGAAAATTTCAAACATTTATTTCAGTAGCAATTTAGTAGGCCAGGCCTACTTTTAGAGGTATTGGACCCCTCTTATGGGAACCACAAAGGGAAACAGGGCTTCTGGGTGTGGGAAAATACAGGAGTGAAATAGCCCAAATCAATGCATTCCAGCAGAGCCATGATGCACCTCCAGTTCTGATTAAGATATAAGTAAGATTTACTGAAAATTTATAAGGTGACAACAGACACTAGGAAAAGAAGGACCTAGGGTAAATCTAAGCAACAGCTTAGGACAGACTATTGCCTCGGAAATTGATTTTTCCTACACTTTTAGTGTTGCTGATAAAGTAGGTGGTGTTTATTGTCGGTCAATTATAATTAGCCTCGTACTTACCCAACACGGTTGGGAACCCTCTGGGAACATGTAGTTTTGTGTGGGGGGAAACATTAGGAAAGACCAGACTGCCTTGTGGTTGTTATGGAATGGTTCCGTGCATGTGCAAGTCATTAGGGAGCCATATGTTCAAGAAGGGATTGGCTAAGGAAACCTATTATAAAAAGCTGGGGGGCGGAGCCCGCAGACCCCACGGTGAAGGAAACTACACTTTTTACCAAAAGCTCCCCTATATCACTGCGCATGCACAATAGCATTCCAGGATGGCCATCATACAACTTCTGAGGTTAATTACAGGCAACCGACAAATAATAATAGTAAATTCTTGATGAGCAACCAAAATACTACATGAAAAACCAATTTCCATAGTAATACCCCATGCAGAGCTATTGCTTAGTTCTACCAGACCTAGTAATGCTGGTTAGGTTAGAGGGGGCCCAGGTAAGGATCCAGCCCTTTGCCTAAGTGAAATTTCAACGCTATTCCTTTTAATTTACAATGACCTAGGTTAGGTTGGGGGGGGGGGGGATCCAAAGGGGTGAGGCCCACCCAGCTAGGTATGGGGCCCAGCCATGTTAGGACTCAGTCCCCTAGGTAAGGGAGGTCAAGGGGCAAGCTAGGTAAGGACCCAGTCCCACAAGTTACAGTCAACGGTCACTGGTTCCATTCGGAGGGCCATGGGGGAAGTAAGGCTTTTGAGTTAGGGAAAACACAAATTTAACTAAAACTTATCCAAAACTGGGTAGAACTAAGTATTAGCTCCACATCTGGTATTACCTTAGAAATCGGCTTTTTCTAGAGTATTCTGTTTGTTCATCAAGAATTTACCATTATTTTTTGTCGCTCGGCTAAGTAACAGGCCTACTACGTTAGGTAGGGTATGTTAAATTAGTATGGTTCCTTTTATAATAGTTTTCCTTAGCCATTCCCTACTTGAACATTTGGCTCCCTAATGTCTCACATTTGCGGAACCATTCCATACAGTCCGTGCGGAGCCGATACTTAGAAACAGTGTTTTCTGAGTGAAGGGACGAGACTCTTAACACTAACCCCAAGCAGAAGCTTAGGCCTAATCCATGTTTCCAATGTTCAGTGTTACTTGGGGGATCAAGGCCCCTAATTCCTGAGATGTATGCTAGTATTGCACCAGCCCCAGTTTTTTTGCCATGCCCCAGGTTAGGTTGGATTAGATTAGTACCTTTGGGTTAATTTGTGTGTGGGAAACAGAGCCTAAGATTATTTTCAAGAAAATTTTACAGTTAGTTAACCCACAAGGTGCGACGCATCACTAAAATCGACGCTTTATATGCTGCATAAGGACGACGTCTTTATTAACGACAATTTATTTTCAAATATCCCGGTAAATTTAGTCCCTCCCCTTAGCTGTTTGAGTGACGTCAACAGTCTCACCAGCCATTCAGCTCACGCTTGAACATAAAAGATGCCAGATTTCTCTTAATCATAGGTATAGCAAAATTGTAAACATTCCGTCAGCCCGGGGGGTGGGACCAGGGAGGCTTTTGTATCCTGAAGTTGAGCAACGGTCAAAGATTTTTATAAATTTTTGTTTATTTAGTGAATAGTGATATCGAGATCGATAATTACAATGACAGTGACAACAGTAATATTGGTTTTAAAGTTAGTGTGCATAGGATAGGTAACATACACACGCACATATACCCATTCAACCAATTAATAACTGTCGTATATTTTTCATACTTCTATAGGTGTTATTAGCTAAGGAGTAAGACAGTCATGAAAAATTTTGAAATTGTCTCAGAAAATACTGCACATAGCATTCCAAAACTAAAAAGTGGCTTTTGAAAAAATGTTCTTTCCAAAAATATTCTTTTTAAATGTAAGTATTTGAAAGTATCTTATATTTTATTTTTTATTAATAATCTGTGACACAAGACAATTGCAACCATGTATAACATTAAGTGATAAGTTAAAAAATGAGCAAGAAAATATTGGTTCCATTACTGAAATTGCAAATGCATAGTACTGCCATCATCCTCAAGTGGCATCTCCCTGGCATCTCTTGGGTTGAGATAATTATGGCGTCCGACTTTTCTCGGGAAAGGTCCCGGTACTCGGTTATATCTAGGGAAAATGCCTAATGTGACCAGAGTCCTGCTTTTAGGCGGGACAGTCCCACTTTTTTTAAAGTCAGCAAAACGTACCACTTTTTTTAAAGTTAGCAAAAGTCCCGCTTTTTTTAGTTAAAAAAATGTCCCGCTTTTTTTTACTTTAGTGAGTTTTGTCCCGCTTTTTTCACGTTTGTCGCCTTTTCGTTCTACAGAAACAAAACTGTCCCCATTCCTGTCCCCATTTTAATGGAATAGTACTGATATTTTGTTTAATTTTGCCATTTCACTAGCTGGTAACTTCTATCGTCTTCTCCGACTGCTACGATACCCAATGTAGTTAAAATGTTTTCGATTGATTCTTGGATTCTCTTATATATATTATATATATATATATATATATATATATATATATATATATATATATATATATATATATATATATATATATATATATATATGAAATGTCCCGCTTTTACAGAAAAAAAGGTAGAAGTAAATAGTAGCTCCGTGGCAGCGACTGCCTTCTAACTTGACTTTTTCTACAGTTTTTTGGTTGCTAATTATGAATTTACCTTTAATTTTTGGCACTCAAGTGTAATTAACCTGTAATTAACCTCTGAAGTCCATCTAACAAGGGGTTTCCATACGCGATCTTCACAAGACAGAGCATGGCTACGTCTGTTTGGAATGGTTCATATCCCGTCCGGCAAGTGCAATAACTTGTTAAGGTATGGGTACCCAACCCTCTCCCCCCGGGCCAGTATGAAACACAGTGAAGGGACATTCCGGTGAATGCCCAGAAGAACTCCGCATGCATAAAGTACCAAAATTAAAAGTAAAATGCAATATTTTTCATATTTAAAGCATTTTAGACCACTTCTTATGATGAGGAAACACCCACAATTTTGCCATATTAGCTATGGAGGGGGTTGGGGGACAGGTATTGTCTAACCTTATAATTCAAAATTCGAAAATCATTCGATGGGGAACTAGTTTTTCCGAGAAACATTACAGCAAAAAACCTCATTTTCGAACTAACTCCAGTAAAAGATTTCGAGGATGCCGATTAAATAATCATTAATATCTCGGATATGGTGAATCTCCTCAAAAAGTGTTCAGAGACAGTTTTACTATTTTATATTGTGAAAATTATAGTGTGACCTATTTTCTTATATCTCACTGTGGAGTTGTTCTGGACATTGACCGACATTCCATTTGGCCGACAACAAACGTGCACCGCCAGTATCAGAACCCCTAAAAGTGTAGAAAAAACCAGTTGAAAAGGTAAAAACAGGCGCGGAGCTAATATATAGAATTACAGTACCGAAAAAAATCTGGTCACATTAAAAATGCCCCCAGGGCCAGGTTAGGGCATGGCGTCCTAAGTTAGGTTAGGAAGGTAGGTCAGGTTAGGTCTGAGCACGGCACTGTAGAAAAGTCCAGGTTGTTTTCGTCGGGGGAACTGGCTCCCAAAATAACAATCGGGCCTATTATAGGCTATTGGTTCGACAGGACAAAATTCTTAAAGCTTACATAGCGCAATCGGTAAATGTTGAAATGTTGCCAATATCCCACACTGGGTAACAATAGTTTTTTCTGGTGTATTTCCACGCGTTTCCAACGAGTCTGATGCGATGTTCGTCGGAAATCCACCTAATTTCGGAGTTCGGGCTTTTGATCCACATCAAAACATATGGATTTCGGACAAAAATTCTCCATCAAATTCGTTGAAGACGCATGAAAATTTACCAGAAAAACTATTCCGTTATAGAATGTGGGTATATATACTCTTAACTTTCGTGGATGTAACAACTCTTAACTTACGAACTCGTACGGGACGACCATGTGTGATGACCATCGCGAGTGGACTAGAAGAATGTTTACATTTTGTCTATCAACGTCACATACGTCACTGTTGTAGTTCGCATTTTGGTCATGGCTTCGGCTACATTTTTTACATAAAATGAGTAAAATGTTATAAGTTACCAATATAAAATAATGCCACGTAACATAGGGACATTTACTGGTTAGTTACAATTTCGCCGTATTAGCTATGGAGGGGGCGGTATTGTCTTACCTTGCAAGTCGTCTTTTGATGAAGAGCTTTTTTGAAAAAAAGTAAGTGACAGTTTCAAAACTGTGAGACTGCAGATACTCAATAAATTGTTCACTTTTTAAATGGAAATTTCGAATGAATAGCCATTTATCGTAATGACAACCATTAAAAGTTGCCTCTACAATAGCCATACTTAAGACTAACGTTGATCTAAAATTCTAATGAAATTATGGAAGCGCGATACAAGCCTAATGACGTGTTTCATCGGAAATCATTCAAATTCATTGGGGGAATTCGATAGTCTGGGAGGGACTTCAAAAAATGCGCCCACTGGAAGCAATCGCATTCATTGGATAATTTGAATGCGTGAGCGGAAGTTCAGCCAGAAAAGTCTGCAAGGAACACGTACAAACGCACGCACAGGAGGAATTTCAGGCGGGGTTAAGATGAAGCTGAGACTTAGAAAAGTTTCAGATTTTGACCGAAGGCGAAGAGCGAAAATTCGTTTTTTTTTTAATAAATTCATTGTGTTGGGTTTGCAATGAGATGACATTCTATAGCGCGGTGAGATGACATTCTATAGTGACGTTTACCGTAAGATAACGGAGTCAGAGCGCTGACCGACTCGCAGTATCGTTGCAGGTTGCCGCTCCTTATCGGTTGGCAGCCCATTGTCAAAACATATCGTACACCGCCCCCCCCCTCAACCCGCAAGATTATACGTGGTAAAAATTAAAGGGGTAAGTGTCACACTATAATTATAGAAAAATTAACTAACTTTTCAACATCGTAGCATACAGTTACATACACTGCAATATACTACAATGTTCAGTGGCAATAAGGTAAATACAAGTAAATATATATAAAATATAAGATTCACTCTTGACATAATTGTACATAATGCGTGTAAGAAATAATTTATATTAGCATCACAGGAAATCTTTGAGCCACTTCGGTTTACCGGCAGCCGTTCTGTGCCTACTAACGACACTGGGCTCCTGACAGGAGCGTGTGACTGGCTCTAAGGGTTGTAGGACAGTAGGACTCGCGAAAGTGCTAGGCTGGGACACGGGTGTGCTAGGGGGCGGAGCGATGGCTCTTGTTGATCTCTCTGAGGGGCGTGTTGAGATACCGGCGTATCGCCAGGGCCGTCTTGTCTGACTCGAGGGCGCCACCTTTTTACGTGTTTTCTCGGAGAAGCCTCTTTGCCGATTTGACAGCTGCCTCTGCCCTGTCGTTGGACAGATGAACCTTGACACTCCATCTCCTGAAGGCATCCATCTCTTTGCTGGCTAAGTTTCTACCTCCGTCCGTCGATATGCGTTCTGGGGCTCACCAACGTGAAAAATAGGTTCGAAGGTGATTGCTTATTTTGTTAGACGTGGCACCGTTGGGAAAGTGAGCTACTTCTAACCAACCAGTTAGTCTGTCTGCATATACCATGTATACATTACCTTCTATCTGAAACATATCTGCGACGACCTGCAGGAAGGGGTATTCTGCAGGGGGCGGGAGCATCATTGCTTCAGGAGGTAGTGAAGGGACGTGTTCATCACATGAGGTGCATTGGGCACGGCGGTGCTGTAGGTCTGTAAGGACTGGGGATTGAGTGACATACTGGCTGGGTGTTAACTGGTTTATTGGTAGTTCCGATATTAGGGCACCCAAGTAGGAACAACCTGGCCTTCCACAAGCACCAGGTGACTGCAAGGGCTTCTCCTGCTATGGGGGCATGCCCTGCCTCGGAGGGGGTGAGGTGTCAACTGCTGTATAGGGCGAGATGCCAGCCGCCCTTGCAACAAAATGGGCTGTCAGCTGACTGACAGGCACAATACTGCTGGAGGACGACCAAACCAGTGCCCTCCTAGCTCCAGTTCATCATGATTATTGTAGGGCGTGTCTTGTCATGATATACCAAGCCGTCCTTGGCTAGTTGACAGATGACCTCCTGTGCCTGCTGGAGTTTGCTGCGTAGCTGACTATCCCAATATACATTTTTCCCCACTGGGTTTCCTAAGGAGGTCCCTTAAGGGCTCCATGATGGGCTCCGTTGCCAAGAAGGGGCTAACTGATTCACGAATCCGAACCACGACCCAATGTCAGTGATGGAGGGCTTCTCTTGCATATAGAAGTTACAAATGGCGTCTACACGTTCATCTGCAGGCTTGTATGCCTCCCACCCCAAGTAGTATCCGACGAAGGTAACCTATCTCTTGCAGAATTTGAACTTCTCGGGTTTGAGTGTGATCCCTGTGGAGGCACAAGTTGACAGGGATTCATACATGTGCCAAAACGCCTCTTCGATGCTGTGATCGTATAGCAAAGTGTCGTCGATGCATTTATGCTTTCTGGTGATGTCTTGCAGGGTTTCATCAAAACCTTTTTGTGTAAGTGTCGGAAGCCGAACAATGACCCATGGGTGTTCTACGGTAACGATACCGCCCCCATGGGGTAATGAAGGTAAAACCATGTCAGAGGGTACCGGTGTAATATGATGAGTCTCACAAAGACAGTGGGCGTTGGAAGTCCACTGTGCGGTGAGGTTGGCCTGTCAGCTTCTTGGCTACCACGACCATCCTTGCACATCACTCTGTTGCATGCCCTGCCGGGACTGGTTCTACCACGCCCTTCCGGACGTCTTCGTCAAGCTGGGCCTTGACCTCCTCTTCCCAATGCTTAGGTATTGCTGCCAGTGTATGACAGGCATAAGGTACGGCCTCAGGCAATAAATGTAGGTGGTGTTGCTTGCCCTTCATCACAGGTAAAGGTTCCTTGGTTGTGTTGAATATTGTAGATGAAAAGTGACATAACAGCCATTCTTCCAGTCTTAGGATGTTCTCCTCGACGGGTGGGATCGGTATAGTGGCTGGCTTTGTTGTCTGAGGGGAGTTGGGTTGCGAGAATGCCTCACTAGTGACGTCAGCTGATGCAGCGAGGGGGGAAGGGTGAAGGAAACTCGGTGGTACTAATCCCAGCTCCTTACAAGCATTCAGTGACATAAAAAAGTTCTTGGCCATCGGCACAAAGTATACTTCCTGCTTCGTGCATCACCCACCTATTTCAATGGTGCATGACATTGATCCAAGGCATCTCACTCGAAGATTAGCTACGTCCCTCAGACCCGTTTGAGGTTGCAATTCCAGGGGTTTTATGTGCAGGCTTGAAAGCATCGTGGGTCTGGCAACACAGATCTGCGCTCCTGTCTCTGCTACGGCAAATGTGGACACTGACATCCCCCTCCCATGGGAGACACATACCTTGATTGCTGGGTTTGGGGGGAGAGGTGTGTCTCTGCAATGATCACCACACTCGAGGCAAGCAGTGCCTTCTTCGCGCTCCTGCAGCATTACTGGAAGTGCCCTACCTTTTGGCACCCATGACACATCACACCTTTTGCGGAGCACGATGCTCAACCAGGGGAATGACGTCCCCTGCAGTTCAAGCACTGCTTCGCATTTGAATTGCCGTGCAACACCACAACGTCTGGTTCTATGTCATCACTTGAAGCGCCGGCTGATTCCCGGGCAACGACATGTGGGACACTTTCAACATCTTGGCCCGCAGCTTCAAAAGTACTGCACAAAGCCTGAAGGGGATCTACACTTTTAAATGTATCACACATTTGAAACACATGCTGTTTTAACACAGGATCTCTAAAACCTACTGTTATTTTACGTACTAGCATGTATTTAGCTAAACACTCCCCACATTTGGGACACTGAAAATCACAATTGGTGGCTTTTTGAGCACACTTTGAGAAATAATCGTCCACGGACCCCCTCACACCCTTGGGCGAGAGCAAAAAATTCTGACCACTGCACTGCCTGATTCGACGACTGTAACACGATGTTTCCGATGCGTCTGGGGTAAGGGCGTTCCATTTGGCATCCGAGTACCGAGCGTCCAGTGCATGTTGCAGTGCTGGAACACAGTTGAGCCTAATGTGCAGGACAACATCCTGCGGCGGAAACTTGTTAAGGTGAATCCAACACGTCTTCAGGACCTGAACGCCGCTGAGGACATCACAGCATCACATTTCTCTGGGGCAGCAAAGACAGGGACTTTGCCAGCATGTGATCCAGAACCGGGAAGGGCGTCTTGAAGGGAACGGATGGCACTTTGCTGATCTGCAATTAATGTCTGTGCCTGCAGCACGGCCCATGACAAGGCCCTGAGCATTGCAGGAGAGGCACGCCTTGGTGTGGCCTGAGGTGGTCGACGTATCAGGGGCATGACTTGGCTCGAAAACTCACTGCGCCATGTTGGGTTTGCAATGAGATGACATTCTATAGTGATGTTTATTGTAAGAGAACAGAGAGCTGACTGACTTGCAGTAGCATTGCAGGTTGCCACTCCTTATCAGCTGGCAGCACATTATCAAAACATATTGTACATTATGTAAGTAAATTTCGGTTTGCGACTAGTGGTATTGGGGTTCAAAATGTTAGTTTTGAGGAGCTCTACACAACTGTGTAGGTTATATAGCTCTATTGTATATTGGTCACTTATAAACCATTACCGCACAATCTACGAAACTTAACTTACGTTTCCAGAGAAGTTCATATTTACCAGGACCCACTTATTTTCTTATATCTCCCGGTGTAAGCGTTATATTTTGCACTTGTGACTCTTTATCGTTGCCGGAGGGGACAGTGAGCCGATGCGACGTGGCGGTTCACTGGCCCTCCTGAATACGAGAGTAAACGGTATGTACTGTACCTGTACTGTCATTCTTTTATGGCCTTATATATAACATCGGGAAGTTTACGGGGCTCTGCCATAATATTAATGGGACCTTAATGGGTTTCAATTAATGAAGAAAGATCTGATTGATGGGCAAACTCAACTACGGAAAACACTGACCAAGATATATATATATATATATATATATATATATATATATATATATATATATATATATATATATATATAAATGTTACTGTCTTAAAATGTTGATTTGCGTTATTCAGTCTGTGGGTAATAAAAAACTGAAAATTAGAGGTAAAAAATTAAGTCTTTTGAGATATTATCGGTTGTTGAAACATGGTTAAATGACTTTGATACTGTTAAGATAAATGAAATTACGCCTCGTCCTCATACTTTCACTTGCCGAGAGGAGGTAGGTCTAGGGGAGGGGTTGGACTCCGTTATTAGCAGCTGTTCTCATCTTAAAATAATGGAGAGAAGCCAGGTAACTAGTTTTGAACAAGTGCAGGCATATAAGCTTCAAATACTTAGATAGGAGATTTTCACTTATTATCGTCTATAAACCTCCATGGTCAAGTGTAAATATGTTTACTGAGGAATTTGGCATAATTATCACTGACATTGCTATACAAAACTCAATATCTGTGGGGACTTTAATCTGTGGATGGATGATTTAGAGAGCCATAGTCGTTTTTAATTAGTTATTAGAATCGCATCGATTGTTAAATAATGATGAATTCGTAAGGGCCTCGACTGGACACATTAAATCATGTTTTAAGCGACAAAATAACAATGTGATGGATATTAGTTTTGAGAGGTGCTCAATACATCCAGTGCATATGCTCATATGTCTTAGAATACCAATACCGAAATACAATGTGATACAGAAAACAAACTTTTCTCCGCATGCTTTTATTAATAAAGTGATCCAGCGAATAAATGAAGGCACTAATATCCCGTGTGATCATGGCATCCTTGACCTACTGAGAGCAGACTGTGTAAATCATCTTACGAGTGTTTTTAATCGATGAACCAAAGTGAATATGACAATATGTGCCTGTTAACAGAGAAATGGATAATCATTAAGGACAGCTCACCTTGGTTTAATGAAGTGATTTTGAGACTAAAGAGGGAAAAATGATGTGAATAGAACAAATAGTGAAGGTTAAGAACCGAAGGTGCAGGGAAAGAACAGATAGAAACCGTTACAATGACATAATAAGGAAGAGGAAACGCTGGATACTCTTCATCAGAAAATCCGAGGAGGCACGGTCGCATATGAATAAATTATACAGATTTCTGGATAGCTTAACTGAAAATTTAGAGGCTCCCAACTCAAGCTAAAATAATTCTTAAAATGTGTAATAACTCGCCAAGCTATCAAGGCTGGATGTCAAAATATTTGAATGACTTGCTGCGTATAGTACAGCCGAAGGATGGAGCCAGCACAAGCAGAACTACAGACAAGATGCGATTCGAATGTAGGTTTTACAGCCTTTAAGTTTGCCGCTCCTCTCAACATCAGGAGGATTGAAAGCATAAGTTGTTAAGAACTTAGACTTTTCTCTTTTTTGAGTGCTATAGCAGTGCAGATTTGACCATCAATACGGAGTAAACTGTATAATAAAAGAACAAATCAAAATGTGTCTCCATTATTATGTTTCTGAGTTAAATTGCGGGTCTCGCAGAGCACCTCCGCTGTAGTGAGACCCCCGAAAAAAAAAAAAAAAATTATAGCGTATCCTCTATCTGTCTTCTTCTTTTTCAGGCTCGTGAGGAGAACATTGCATTTTCCGCGGCAGTGAAGTAGAATTTTGTGATTCTTTGTTAAACACAAACCATTCGGTCATGAAAGTCTAACTTTTGAGGAGATTAAATAAGTACTTTTAAGAAGTGGTTTGACTGACATTGATATATGAAAGTTTGCTCTGATGACCTAGGTTCCTCATGAGACGGGTTGGTATCGTTCTCGGCTAGCACTCTGCGGACCCGCGTTCGAGTCTCCGACCGGCCAATGAAGAATTAGAGAAATTTATTTCTGGTGATGGAAATTCATTTCTCGTTATAATGTGGTTCGGATTCCACAGTAAGCTGTAGGTCCCGTTGCTAGGTAACCAATTGGTTCTTAGCCACGTAAAATAAGTCTAATCCTTGGGGCCAGCCCTCCCTCTCTAGGAGAGCTGTTGATCAGCTCCTCAGTGGTCTGGTTAAACTAAGGTATACTTAACTTTGCTCTGATGACCTATCGCTGGAGCCGTTTGGTTAATCTGTACTATTGACTCGTTTGTTAAAGGAATTGTTCAGTGATTCTTCCCAAAACAAACTTTCATCAATTTTGAACGTAAAGATCCGGGAAATACAATATTACCATCACTTGTGAAACTGAGAAGACTTATTTGTTGTATGTGTTGAATGAACGCTAGCCGGATGTAAAGAAGTATTTACTTTTTGCATGGGTGTTATTTTGTATGCAACGGAATTTTTGTTTCTTTGATTTTGAAACGTTTTGGTTGTAGGTTAAGTTTAGTTTTCAATTAGGTTAAAGTACATGTATGTGAGCGCGATGTACATCTAGTTAGCGTTCATTCAACACATATACAGTATATAAGAACTGTGGAGATTAATTCTCGAACTCCTATAAAGCTAAGCTCCTTAGGCGAACAAGTCTAACAATAATAGATAATGTGCGTTGGCACATGTATGACTGTTCCCATGAGGAACCCAATTTAAGAGTTGAAATACAGTAGATATGTATATCTTAATTGCCTGGTATTAAAGGATAACTGGTTCAAAATACCGTCTTAGTGTTATAGTTATGAGGACATAGTAATCCAAAAGGCTTGATTGAAGGCACTTATGAAAGACTATTACAATTTTGCATTTATTACAACAAAAGATTAAATAACAATGTGTACGATATGTTTCGCCTCATTGCAGACCCAACACAGCGCAATTACTCCCAACAATAAATGCCAGTGCAGTTATTCACAAAAAACAAAAAGGATAAGTAAATTCAGACCAGCACGTGCCATTAATCACTAGTCTTAATAAAAGTATGATAACACGGCCCTATCCCGTGGACAATGAAATATTAGAAAGTAATAAAACAACTTGTCTGATGGTCCAAGGTGAGAAGAGAACGAGGTGGTGATTCCACCTGCTTTTATACCGCAGGGTACGATATTTGCAACATGGAAATAGCAAATATCAAGTACGGATTGACCTGTGACTTTACACAAATAAAGGAGGACAAAGGATGGGGCTTTCTTACAAGTGCACATATGCAAAGCCAGGATCTAGGATCAATAGGTGAGCATCAGTTAATCGTGGTTTGGCAGACAAGTAGTACTTGAAATTGGCGTGAACACGCATGATTTTAGCACGAACACAGGATCTTCGCGCCATCTCAAATGATTTGGCGCCAATCTGAAAGTTATTTAGTTTCGATGCAATAGAAATATCCGAAGCACATGAAATAAATTGGGAATTACTTAACACAACCAAACTACTTGTCAAAATCAGTTAAGTAATACATACACTGTATGCTAAGAAATTCAACTTAAGAAATCTCCGACAATCTCGCTTAGAGATGGGAGATGGCCAAATTGACGCTGTATTCAAAATTTGGACAAGAACTGATAACATTCTCTCTCAGTTTCACAAGTGATGCTAATATTGCATTTATCATGTGAACTTGTGCATTTCCAGAATATTTACGTACAAAATTGGTAACAGTTTGTTTGGGAGAGAATCACTACTTAATGTGTGTGTGAGTATGTATCTAAACTTACCTACACACTTACGTCACATACATATGGGCATAATATGACTATCAGTCAAGGCATGTATAATCTTGATCCTGTAATGTCAAAATAAATTTATAAAATGTTTACAAATTTACCGGCCATGTGTGAATTTGCAGTTTTCAGTGGTTTTGTATGTTTATTCACCCCATCCCTTTAACACAGATATGTAGGCTATTATGATTACCACTATGTATATAGCAGTCCTTTGTGAAATAAATAAAGTTGAAACTGGTTAGGACCTACACCCAGTCTCCTATTCTCTCACCTGTGCTGATGTGACATTATATATATATATATATATATATATATATATATATATATATATATATATATATATATATAGAAATCATCAACACACAATCACGTGTGGAACAGAAATAAATTTCTGACTCACGTCGGGATCGAACCCAGGTCTCTCAGGTGGAAAGCAAGGGCGATATCCACTGGGCCATACAAGTCTAAAAGAAGTTGGAACCTGAGAGCAACTGCACCCAAGGAATTACCTGGCCAAGCTAACTGCTTGCATACCAGCGAGTTTTCCCCAACTTCCCGACTCAGCAATGACCCAA
Organism: Macrobrachium rosenbergii; assembly: GCA_039081455.1. Taxonomy (NCBI): domain Eukaryota; kingdom Metazoa; phylum Arthropoda; class Malacostraca; order Decapoda; family Palaemonidae; genus Macrobrachium; species Macrobrachium rosenbergii. The sequence continues at coordinate 14,228,971 of JANJGK010000053.1, read as the reverse complement.
TAGACAACATTTCATTCGAATTATCCCTTCTGAGTGAATAAGATAGAAATCATCAACACACAATCACGTTTGGAACAGAAATAAATTTCTGACTCACGTCGGGATCGAACCCAGGTCTCTCAGGTGGAAAGCAAGGGCGCTATCCACTGGGCCATACAAGTCTAAAAGAAGTTGGAACCTGAGAGCAACTGCACCCAAGGAATTACCTGGCCAAGCTAACTGCTTGCATACCAGCGAGTTTTCCCCAACTTCCCGACTCAGCAATGACCCAATAGACAACATTTCATTCGAATTATCCCTTCTGAGTGAATAAGATAGAAATCATCAACACACAATCACGTGTGGAACAGAAATAAATTTCTGACTCACGTCGGGATCGAACCCAGGTCTCTCAGGTGGAAAGCAAGGGCGATATCCACTGGGCCATACAAGTCTAAAAGAAGTTGGAACCTGAGAGCAACTGCACCCAAGGAATTACCTGGCCAAGCTAACTGCTTGCATACCAGCGAGTTTTCCCCAACTTCCCGACTCAGCAATGACCCAATAGACATCAGGTTCCAACTTCTTTTAGACTCTTGTGATGCTTCTATAAGGAAAATTACTGCAAGCGTGAGAATTGAGGTTCTTCTCCAAACAAGGGGGTGGCCAGGTCCAAGGCGTGCACAGTTCCGGAAGAGACGTATCCAGATAACACTCTAGTATTACAGAAACTCTCACGTGTCATTAATTAATTGCAAGGGATGAACCTTAGATCAAGAATATTACTTTAACACCATGGAGGACAACTTATGCAATTCCACCAGGCAACAGTAATTGTACTCAATATATTTTATTTCATAAATGGGATATGGTTTTGCTAGGATTTACTTAGTCAGTGACTGTTGAAGAGAGAGCAACTTGAAACATGAAAATGAGAGTTTAAGTTGGAGGGAAAGAGAACTGGGAGTAACTGTCACATTCAGACTTACCGCTGGAACAGATAATGCAGTGATCAATTGCATCAAAAGCCCTTGGTCTGTTGGGATGGCAATTCTTCCCGAAAGGTTTGAGACTGAGACAAAGGGGCTTAAGTGAGCTGTCCGGAACACGTCTTGCTCCATTGGGCGCTACTCTGCGTCTGTTTTTGGAGCTTGAGGTAGCTTGGGCTGCCACTGGTCTTGGCTCCTCCCACAAGCCAACTTGGTGTGGGTGCAGGTAGAGTCTGAAATATGACAAAAAAACTAAACTAAAAATTCCTACCCCTTTTGACGGTTGGGATCTATTCAAAACAATTCCTGCTCCCTTGCTTCTTCTACATGGTAGCCTACTCCCTCTTACTTTAACAAAGATAAATCTTTTGACATCCGATTAAAGTGAGGAAGAGAGGTCGAACTGGTAATATATATATATATATATATATATATATATATATATATATATATATATATATATATATATATATATATATATATATATATATATATATATATATATAATGTACAGGCATGTACCAGTGTGTGTGTAGGCTATATATACATGAGTATATATATATATATATATATATATATATATATATATATATATATATATATATATATATGTAATGTACAATCCCTCAAAAATGTTTTGCAACATACTTCAAAACTTTTCGGACAACAGCTTATAATAGCGACATCTGGCGCTATTTGGCAACTCAGTTGTAAGCGCATGAAACAACTGAACACTATAGTGGTGGGTCCGAGAAATTACCTGCATTTTCCCTTAAACAGGGCTTTTTCTGATAATGCTTACTGTTGTCATACTTTTACTTAATTAAAAGATGTTACTATAATACTTCAGAGGTCATCGCTGTTCTTATGTTTTAATATTTTCGTCTCCAACTGCCATCACTATCGTTGTTTTATCTCCTTCATGTGTGTGAACTTTGTAGACATAGGCCTACGACTGTTAGAAGTTGAACTATTAGTCTTATTAACATCAACAAATACAACTTTTGTAAAGATTTGCTTGCACATTATTATTAATCAAATTTTTGAATGACTAATCCTATGTATATTGTGAACTAGTGAAACTTAATATAAAATATACTGAACTAGACTAGCAGATTTCACATCTATTTTTGTAATACATAGAATATAATCGCGCTCACACACGAATATATATATATATATATATATATATATATATATATATATATATATATATATATATATATATAATGCTGTTATCATGTGTAATTTCTCATTTCTTTCATTGCTACTTAGGCCTATCATTTTGATGCCTCTTATCAAGTTAACTGAATATATAACGCCTATTTTTGTATTTCCTATTATCTAAGTTTCTAAAGAATTAAAATTAGCAAGAAGTTCAACATTAATTTAGTTAATGCTAAATGACAGCAGTGGAGAAGACTACCCTGCTCATCAGTGGAGAATGTCTCCTCCTCATCGCAAAAGATGACTCTTACAGAAATCATTGGCCACTGGATTATATTATAACGCAAATCCTAGCCCCTATCCTTTGTGTTTCGCTGATATGAAGTGTTTCTTGGCAGGAGTATGATGAAATAATATCTTGGTCTCATGTAGCCTGTTACAGATGGTTTGAGCAGCAACTTGAAGGGAAAGCGTAATTTTCTCTCTTTAAAGCAACACCGGTTGTCAGGGGAGTCAGGCGGAGCTCCTTCAGTGATCATCCAATGATGATCCTTGACAGTAGTGCAACAATGGGGTCATCCTCCACTTTTTACAATGAATTTATCATATTTCCTCATTCTGTCTGTTGTTGTATCCCTCTATACATGGCTGTTTTATTTACACTAAGCTGCCGAGCAATATCTACAATAGAGACATTAGTCTTATGCAAGCTAACGATTGTGGTGCGGCTGAGTTTGTTGCCCATCTTATCGGTGCAAGTGACAAGACAGTGTAGTTTAACTTTCCTGCCTGAATGTAGAGTCACACGATAACATACGACGTAATGAGATTTTTTCTTTTTTTTATTTTTGACAACAATAATGGTTGAATTCTTTCTTTCTTTATTTATATATAATTGCATTGATGATTATTCAATATTATTTTATTAGTCAATAAGCTTTTATCTGGATTCAAAATACAGTTTCTTCTTTGACTCTTTTGCCCAATCATCTGAAGTGAAATTTGTCAAAATGTTTTGTCATTTTTCGGAGTATGAATTTTTCACTCGCAAATCTTTTTTGTACTGTTAACCGTATGATTAATAACCAAAGTCGAATAAGAAAATTACATTTCCTTGTAAATATCAACAGAACAAATTACTGTTAGGTGAACGAAAACTTCTGGAACATGTTGCAAAACATTTTTGAGTGACTGTACAGGTATGTACCAATATATATATATATATATTATATATATATATATATATATATATATATATATATATATATATATATATATATATATATATATATATATATATATATATAATGTACAGGTATGTACCGGTGTGTGTATATATATATATATATATATATATATATATATATATATATATATATATATATATATATATATATGGTCTGAGAAGCAAAATCTTCTCACAACTTACACAGTCAAAGATTTTCGATGAAAATCTTAGTAAACATTTTCACCAAATCGAGAGGTTAAGGTGGCAGCTGATGTGGTTCTCCCTAGGGAGTTTAACAAACTATGCATGAAATAGCACCATCATCGATTCAACCCATGTTTTTATTAACTTCCCTAGTAACCAACAACAAGCGCCGTCCCTAGTAACCAACAACAAGCACCGCCCGTTCTCTTGTTTCTCTACCATGATCTACATTCAAACTTACACTTTGGCGCAATATAATCGTGACGTTTAACTAATAGCACAATAACAGTATTTTTTTATTTTACTCCATAGTGAGACTACTTGTCCACAAATAGATTTTAAATAAAACACCGACTCACATGAATATGGTTGTGCAATGAGCTGGCAGAGAATTCACAAGACGGGGGAGAATTAGGAGAGAATGAAGAAGCAATCACTCGCTAAAAGAGTGCACACAATTCACTTCCTCTTTAATTGACTCGAGACGGTTGGGTTACTGAGTGAGTAAAGCTTTGACTCAGCCTGAGCGCGGCGGCTGCTGAACCAAATCGACCACATTTCTTGAAAGTATTACGCCATCCTTTGCAACCGAGCCTCTTATTCAAGTATATCTTCCACCGTAGACACAAAGACAATAAGAAATGTGGTTCTTGCTGGGAACAGAAATAAACAGGGAGGCCAGAACCTAGTAAAATCCTACCCAAATGTGCATATGTACGCTATCTTGCATAGAAGCCTGAAGAGGACAAACGCTTCCCACCAGTTGATTAAAAAAATTTTTTCGCCCGTCAGTTGGAGAGGAAACTGTTCAGTGAACGGGAAATTAGGGAAAAGGAGATAAAACCTGTCTTTTGAAAATGCTAATGAGTTAAGAGACTAAGAAAACATGTACTCTTTGGTCCAAAAGCAGATAGCAAGGCAACCGAAGTCAACGGCTTGGAATGAGTTTCGGATTCACACAATTTCATTCAAAACTTTTTATGCACTTCCCATATATTTCAAAGCAGTTTGGAACAAATCACATTAAATATTAGAATGAAAATGTAATTATCAACCTTTTCTGTAAGATGTGTTAGCTGATAAACCTGCTAGCAGCGCCTAAGCGCCGCCCATATAAGTGACGTCACGAGCTATCTGTACTTCCGTCAGATCCGTCTTCCGCTGTGTCAGTTGTAATGAAGATACGAAACCATGCTGAGTATCATTTCCTGATCCTGCCTAGCATTAGACCCAACATTTTTAAAGACTGGGTTCTACTTAAACCGTGGACTTGAAAATTACTTTGGGAAACTTTTTGAGGAAGCAAAACGAACAGCCACCGATATTGAGCCGAGAAAACATTGCCAATTGATTTTCTTAGCAGTAATTTCCTGGTTTTGGGATCTTTCCAACACCGGAAGTATTCGAAAGAAGTGTTGCGTTATTTTGCTCGGGTTTTTGTCGTGAGATTTGCGCTTCAACAGTTACTAAGGCTAACACAAGCAATAAGTTTCGCAGTCATTAACAAGAGTGGCTGCCAAGACAATCCCAGAGATGATGCTACAGATAAGGAAACCTCTGTTCCTTCTCATCTTGTTTTGCGTTAAATCATCACAAGTTGCTCGAAAGTCTATAGACAAAAGCTAAGAATCGAAATGCCCATATTTCTTATATCAATTCATTTTGATATTTGATAGGCTTGTAAGGACGGGATTGAGTGACATACTGGCTGGGTGTTGACCGGTTTATTGGTAGTTCCTCACTGAATGAATGTACATGTTGTTGTTGTTTCAGATTTAGCTGGCCTTGTGCCAGCACGGGCTCTTGCTCCTAGAGCAGCCCGTAAATGAATGTACAGAATCTTCGAAGTTGTTATTGGCTGGTGCGAGCAGCAAAGTAGCATCTACACAGACAGGGCAAAACAGAGGTAATGATTCGGACATCTGTGTTTGTCGGCAGACAAACAGATGGCGATTGTGAGACATAATAAACGTACAGTGATAAAACATATATCAATGGAAAGGCCAGGAAATTCCACATATGGCCAATTGTATGAGATTCGAGGCAGATTAATGAATACAGTGCAGTAGCATAATATGTGTGAAATGGCGAGACGTTTGGCGTCTTCACAAACAGAAACATACATACAGTTTGATACAGAAGATTCGGTGGAACATTATGAGTACATGGTTAGAATGCTTGCATGGCAATGCAAGTAGTGGTGATTGTACATAAATCGAGATAACAATGGTTAGGGAGAAACAGACGGAAATATTGTATGGTAGAAGTTGCGTTCCTTGAGAGAAAACGGGATGTTCTTGTTCTCTCTGTCTGGGTCCCTCCGAAGTTATGGCGCACGCACGCACACACACGTGTGCTCGAAAGAGACCGCCACCGGTGCGGTGGGTCTCTTACAATAGTTAGTGAAGTACAGCACGGTGGACTGAGCATGATGCTAAACAATGGACTACTATATGGTAGCATATACTGTAGATACTGCATTGGCGGATGTTTGTGACAGTGAACAAGAACATGGTGATAAACAGCAGACTAGTGCATGATGATAACTAGTTGATTAATGTATGTGGTAGATAGTGGACTGCTGCATGAATGCTTGGGCACAGTGTACTGATGTTGAAAAGTGGGAACCTGGTGGATGCACAGTGTAGATTCACTGTAATTACATACGTCAGTTCAAAATATAAGACGATGGATGACATCACCTGGGACCTCTTGTTGCATTTGTCAGTTGGATAAAAATGATCGGTTGACGAAACCAAGAAAAGAAGGACTTTTAACACTTGGGAAAGATTTGAATGACTTTAAAGAATTTAATTCTATTCCCTATGGTATGTCAGTGTCATTTGATCAACTTAATGATGGTCCAGGTATTACAGCAACTCTTATTTCAAATAATGCAAAGTACCACAAATTATGTAGGAGTTGCTGTAGCAGCTCTTGTGTTAAGAGGTTGCACCAAAATCGAGAAACAGGTGCACAGAGTTCTCAAAAAAAAAAAAAAAAGAAAAAGAGGACAGCTGGAAAATCTGACCCTTCAGGTCGTGATGTAAGGTTGTGTGTTATCTGTGAGGAAGATAATCAGGACAATCTGCAGAAAGTAGCTACTGACAATGTCGATTGCAATCTCAGGAGTTGGACAGAGTCAAGTAAAAATTTTTTGTTATTTGGACGGCTGACTGCGCAAGCTGCTGATGCCCATGCAGGCGACACTTACTGCCATGTTAAATGCTATTTACATTTACGAGACGCGGCTCGGGCTGCACGTCGTCGAACATCTACAAGCCCTACTCCACCTCAGTTCGATCCAATTGCCTGTGCTCAAATTGTGGCATTTGTTGAAGATTCACAATCAGTTAAATTATCAGCTCTTCGAGAAACGTATCGCACACTGATGGAACAACAGGGGCAACCATGTAATGATATCAGAGTGCCACATTCCACCAGGTTCAAAGAACACCTTCTCAGCCTTCTCCCTGGATAGGTCTCATTTTCCCAAGGGAAGGAAGTCTGTTTGTCTAAGAAGACCACGGTTGGTGAACAATATTGATCAAGATGATGCCCTGTTACTGATGAGGGCAGCAGTGATTTTGCACAGGCTTTGTCTCCAGAAGCAGGAACCCCCCAGTGGGTGTTTCTCCACAAACTGCTTGACATCCCCTGTCCCAAAAGAGCTGCACAGTTTCATAAACGTTGTTCTCCAGGGACCATCCATTCAACAAGACCAAGAAAATTTTGATAACAGTGAACACACATTTGGAAGGGCAAAGATTGCTAGTACAATATCCCAACTTTTAATATACAGCACATATAGTGGAACACATATGCTAGTAAATCAGACACAACACGTCATGGTAAAGAGTGCGAAATGTCCTTCCCTCTTTACCAAAGTCTTAAAATGCATGGTGATGCTCGAATGAAGAAACAGACTGAGAAAACCCACCGACGCACGCGAAGTTCCGACGGCTTCCCCCACAGCACCTTCAGGAGGCCAAGAAGGCCTTTGCTGAGATGGAAAAGGTGGGCATATGCAGAAAGGCTCCCAGACCACGGGCCTCCCCCCTTCACATGGTGCAGAAAGTGGACGGCACCTGGAGGCCCTGCGGTGACTACAGGTGGCTCAACTTCACTACAGAACCCAACCACTACCCTCTACCAAACATGCAGGACCTAACAGCCTCCTTCCACGGGGCCAGAATATTCTCAAAGTTAGATCTCTTAAAATCATATTTTCAGGTACCAGTAGCGCCAGAAGACATCCCCAAAACCGCCATCGTCAACCTTTCGGGTCCTACGTCTTTGCCTTCTCCACCTTTGGCCTGCGGAATGTGGGCGTGACCTTCCAGAGGTTGATGGACAGCATCCTGGGGGACCTGGACTTTTGCGTCTGCTACGTCGATGATATCCTAATTTTTTCCAGATCCCACAAGGCACATCCGGAAGGTCCTGCAGCACCTGCAGGAGAGTGGCCTCGTCATCAGGTTCGACAAGTGCACCTTCGGCATCGAGAAGGTGGAGTTCCTGGGCCATGAGATATCCCCCGAAGGCATCCGCCCAATGTCATCGAAGGTCGAGGCTGTCTAGAAGTTCCCCACCCCTACCTCCATCAGGGCCATACAAGAATTCCTCAGAATGGTCAACTACTACAGGAGATTCATCCCGGGGATTGCGCACACCCTGGCCTCCCTGATGGAGGTCCTGAAGGGTTGTCCAAAGACCTTAGTGTGGGGCCCTGACCACCAGAAGGCCTTCCTCCTGACGAAGGCCACCCTCACCAAGGCAACATCTTTGGCCTACCAGGACCCCAGTGCTCCCTCCAGCTGACGACGGACGCCAGCAACATTGCCTGCGGAGCCGTCCTGGAACAAGTCATCAGCGGGACCCCTCAGCCCATCGCCTTCTCCAGCAAGAAGCTCAGCCCCACCGAGTCCCGCTACAACATCTTCGACAGGGAACTCTTCGCAGTATACCAGGCGGTATGTCACTTCAAGTTCCTTCTGGAGGGGACGCCCTTCACAATTTGGACTGACCACCAGCCGCTGGTCCACGCCTTCACGAAGCTGGGGGACACATGGTCCTCTAGACAGCAGCGGCACCTCGTGGCCATCGCGGAGTTCACCTGCACCATCAAATACCTCCCTGGTAGGAAGAACCCAGTAGCCGACGCCCACTCAAGGATCGAGATCGACACAGTGCAGCTCGGGATCGACTACGAGGACCTCGCCTGTGAACAGGCCACTGACCCAGAGACCCCAGCCTACCGCACAGCCATCACGTCACTGAAGTGGGAGGACGTGCCCCTCAGCCCTGGAGAGTCAACACTGCTCAGAGACGTGATCACTAGCTGCCCCCGCCCCCTGGTGCCCACCTCCCGACCCACCTCCCGATGTCGGCTGGTCTTTGACGTTACCCACAGCCTGTCCCACCCTTACTGAAGGACGACGGCCAGGCTACTGATGGAGAAGTTCGTCTGGCATGGCATATGGAAGGACGCAACGGCCTGGGCAAGGCAATGCATGCAATGTCAGGCCAGCAAAGTAGGGCGGCACACTGAGTCTGGGGTGGGTGAGTTTCCCCAGCCAAAGAGACGCTTCGGACACATCCACATCGACGTGGTGGGTCCTCTTCCCCCATCAGGAGGAGCAAGATACCTTCTAACAGTCGTTGACCACTCCACCAGGTGGCCAGAAGCTACGCCCATGGAAGAAGCCACTTCCAGTGCATGTGTAGAAGCCCTCCTCTCCAGCTGGATCAGCCAGTTTGGTGTCACGGACCATATAACAACAGACAGAGGTCCCGCTTTCCTATCCGAGCTGTGGACCACCCTGGCACACCTGCTGGGAACCACTCATCACAGCACCACCGCCTACAACCCCACAGCCAACGGAATGGTGGAAAGGTTCCACAGGTCCCTGAAGGCGTCCCTCATGGCTCGTTGCACCTCCGAGAATTGGAAATACCAGCTGCCCTGGGTCCTCCTCGGATTGAGAACTGCCCCCAGAGCCAACAGCGACCCCTCCTCAGCAGAAAAAGTCTACGGGGAGACCCTGGTAGTCCCAGGGGAACTCATAGCAATGCAGAGGCTCCGTGACAGAGTTGGGAAGTTCGCCCCCTGCCAGGGGACATACACTGACAGTACGTTCCCCTTCGTGCCTCCTGGGGTGTCCTCCACCACCCACGTCTTCGTCAGGGACGGCGCCATGTGGCCACCCTTAACCAAACCCTACAGTGGACCTTTCCTTGTGCTCGAAAGGGACAAAAAGGCATTCCAGGTAGTCGTCCAAGGAAGGGAAGACTGGAAATCGGTAGGCCGCCTCAAGCCCGCATTCCTGGAGGAGGACATCCGGGGCGGTTCCCAAAGCTTCCCTCAGGATATAGCAACCCCCCGGCCAGCCCCATGAGCAGGAAAACGTCGTGGACGTCCCCAAAAAACCCCGAAACCAGACAGGGAGGCACCCCAATACACCACTCCAGAGGGCGGCGGGGAAGGCGACTACCCCCTCCAGTTGACATCGAGAAAGCGAGGCCCCCTCCATTGCCCCAGCAGATAGGCCTACCTGCTTTGATCAGACGTTACCTATATCTTGGTGGGGGGGGGGTATTGTAAAGTCCCCGCTCAACACGTTCTCTATAATGAACATTCCGATTTCTGCGGTGCCTTCACATGCGACCTGGGGTCGGCCGAACACATATTATCATTACTGTGAATTATATATTTTATTGTCTGTTCAAGCGACCATAGGCTACACTATGTATATGTAACAGAGTATTTTTGTAACAGACCAGACATTGTTAATCATTATGTTTTCTATATGTACCTGTCCTGTTTTTGTAGAGAAATAGTTTGACCTTAGGTCACCTGTAAATCTTTGTACCCGCGGTCTCTGTGTTATACGCAGACGTCCGCACAAAAGCCCGTGCTGGCACAAGGCCAGCAAAATCTAAAACAACAATCAATGAACTAACCCCCACCAAAATCACTTTCATGCATCATAATAAAGTCTTCATCCAACCTACCCATCTCACAGACTCATCAACATAGAGTTACGGGCTGCTCTAGGAGCAAGAGCCCGTGCTGGCACAAGGCCAGCTAAATCTGAAACAAGAACAACAACTGAATAAACTATTACGGGCTGCTCTAGGAGCAAGAGCCCGTGCTGGCACAAGGCCAGCTAAATCTGAAACAAGAACAATCAATAAACTAGCAGTACTTGTCTTCCTGCTCATTATTTCGCACCTCTCTCACAAGGTCCCCAGCTGGAAATTAATCGTCTGCAATCAGTATTTTTTATTGTTGTCATTTTTTAATATTTTTTCTGCTATTATTCTCCATATGATTAATGTCATTACCATTATTATGAATTTATTTTTTCCTCCTCCCTCAGCAACTGTGTGGATACTGCTCATTATATATATATATATATATATATATATATATATATATATATATATATATATATATATATATATATATATATATATATATATATATATATGTATATATATATATATATATATATATATATATATATATATATATATATATATATATATATCATGTTACCTTTTGTACCAATTTGAGTGTATTGTATTTGTATATTCCATGTATGTGGCCCTGAGCCGATATAAAGGTTATTATTATTATTATTATTATTATTATTATTATTATTATTATTATTATTATTATTATTAATCCTGGGTTTAGCCAGCATAGTGTTGGCACGGGCTCTTGCCCTGGGTCAGCCCCTAAATCAAACAGCTACAGTAATTTATCGAGCCCGAAACGTGAAAGTAACAATGTCCATTTATTAACGTTCATTAATAATGGAATTGCTGAGTCCTTTCATTTTAAAGATATATTTATCAGAAACTATGTATATGTAAAATGTTCAAAAGTACAATTTCGACTAAACCATAGGAGTCTTCAGAGTATATGTAGATATATTGCATTAAGACTTGTGATTTAATTTCCTTCATTTTCAACACGTAACTCGAAAAGAACGCACTTTTCACACCTGAGTAAGGAATAAAAATGACGTTCATGCCAACAGCTACGATCTGGGAAACTGTTCATTTCGTATTCAAAAGAAAGTTTCTTACGTTTGGTATTTCAGGTATCAGAAATTTGATACAGTTATTTTTATGAATTAAATAATGATAAATTAAAATATTCTAATAAATATATAATCATAGAAAACCATTTTTAAATCTATTTCGGTTTCATCGTGACTCCTACGGTATCAAAGAACGAGCCTCTGCTACAACTGCGCCAGGCATTCGCCAGCCAATAGCCGCATAACAATTGTAAGGCTTTAATTCAAGTGAAGGAGAAAGGGAAGGAGGCCAGATGCGCATCGTAATGACGTGAGGGTGACTTTATCGTGTTAGAATACTGAAGTTGCTTGTGTCTGTTTAATTCGCACTGGAAGGCTACCTGCTACGGCAGCCCATTTGGTAAGTTAGTGTTACAGGTGATTCGCTTAGGGAACCAGATGGGCGCGGGAGTGGTGTTCAGTTCTACCCATTTACGAGGAGGCCAATACCAAGATATTCTAATTTGTTTGGATATAGCCGAGAATATAACGGTAGGATTTTACTTGAAACAATTACTGCATATTGGATTTGAAAATGTGACTTTCCTTGGTTTTAATGTGTACTTTGTTTCTGACATTCGCTTCAGTAGCAGATAGCCTAGGCTAAGTAGTTGAAGAGACAGTGGACGTAGGCTATTTATTCCTACCAGATTAACTCTGCACTTACTTTTACTGTGGAAATTTATTTTTCCTATACTTTTAGTGCCGCTGATGAAGGAGAAGAAGTTGTTTTTTGTCAGTCAACTATTATTCACCTCCCATCTCTATCCAGCAAGGTTGGGGGACTTTGGGAGTTGAGGGTTTTGGGGGGGGGAGAACACTCAAAAACAAAGCGGGGATGTTTTTGGGAGCGCCTACAGTTTAGTTGGCCAAGACCATCATCTGCCAGTTTTCTAGTCAAAACCCACCACCAGATGGCAGTAGGTTCCGACTAGAAAACTGGCGGACGAATACAAACAAGATGGCGCTGGGACGGAAGCTAATGTTTACCATCATTTCGGTAACATAAACAAACCTAACCTTTTTTATAGTGCCAGGTCCTGACCTAACCAGATGTTACCTACCTAACCTAACATAGGGCGGCGTGCCCTGACCTGGTTGGGGGCTTTGCTCCCCCTGGACCCCCCCAGAATGCCAGTTAACATAAATAAACCTAACCTTTCCTATTATGCTAGGTCCTGACCTAACCAGATCTGACCTACCTAACCTCTCATAGGACGGCGTGCCCTGACCTGGCCCGGGGGGCTTCACCCCCTGTGGACCCCCAGAAAGCCAGTAAAAATTATAACTGTAAATTGAACAAACCACACTTACCTTACTCGAAATTGGAATCATCGGAGAATTTGGGCAACTCGATTCTTCTCTTTTGGGCTGGGATGGTTGGTGCCTTCTTTGCACTGGCCACAAACACCACTGAAATCACCCAACAGGCCACTTTTTATCAAAAACACAAGCAATGAGCTCTCATCATTGCATAAAACTGCTAAATCCAGTATCGTCACCGGATTGGCGGCAGCTAGTAGATGTTGCAGTGGACAAACGTTGGGCCGATGACAGCGACCGTCTTGTCCACCAGGCAGTGGCTAAGACCTCTGGGTCTTTGCGCTCCATTGCAGCCCAGCCTTCGGGCCAGGCTAACACTTCCTCGGTCCCTAAGAAGTCCAGACTTCGAAGGGATCCCGCAGAAATATCCAACCTTCTTCTTCCTCCAGAAAGGGAGTGCAGTTGTGCCCCTTTCAACCCACTTTCCAGTCTGGTAAAGGGGGCAAGGGGAAGAAGTAGAAGGAGAAATGCTAGGGGTGGCATTCCCCTCCAGCTGCTGCCAAAGGTGGGGGGGGTGGGGTTGCCTGTCAAGTCACTGGGCATCATGGCAGCAATACGGAGCCGAGACCTGGATAGTGGATGTCCTTCAGGAGGGATATCTACTTCCCTTCGAGTCTCGGCCACCCCTCACCGTCTCTCCAGTCCGTCTCTGTACCTACACTCCTGGATCATCAAAGGAGATCACACTAATGCAAGAAGTGCAAGCCATGCTGAGCAAGGGTGTTGTAGAAGTCATGTGAGATCGGTCCCCAGGCTATTAAAGCCGGATCTTTCTCGTGGAGAAAGCCTTGGGGGGTTGGAGACTGGTCATAGACCACTCTCTCCTGAACTGTTTCATTCGCCAGACTCGGTTCACAATGGAGACGGCGCGCTCCATGCTAGCCTCCGTCAGGGAGAACGACTTCATGCTTACGGCGGACTTGAAGGATGCGTATTTTCAAATGCAGGCAGTCCCCAGTTATTGGCAATCTGGTTTTATGGCACTTGTCTAATGATGACAATAACTGGGTTTTCGACACCAATCTCCAGTTATCTTGCTGATCCCCAGTTATCGGCGCTTATCCCCACGTATCAGCGGTGCTGATCCCCGGTTATCAGCTCCAATCCCCAGTTATCAGCTCTGATAACCGGCGATCGGTGCCATTATCGCCGATTTTGAGTTACCAGTAATTTTTGGTTATTGTCACACTGTTGGGAATGGAACCCCTGCCGATAACTGGGTACTGCCTGTACCCATTCATCCGTCCTCTTGCAAGTACCTTTGCTTTATCCTCGGGGAGACGGTCTTCCAATTCAGGGCACCCTGTTTCGGGCTCTTGACCACTCCCCAGGTGTTCATGAGAGTGTTCACCCAGGTGTCAGCTTGGGCCCATTTGCACGGGATATGTTTACTGAGGTATCTCGACGGCCGGCTGGTCCTGGCGAGCTCCCGTTCTCAGTTGCTACAAGACAGGGATCGGCTCCTCGAGTTTTCCCGCGATCTTGGGATCGTAGTAAATCTCGAGAAGTGGGCTCTTACCCCCAAGCAGAGGATAAAGTACTTGGGCATGCTGATAGATATGGTAGCAGCAAAAGTCTTCCCCTTGGACTCTCGTATCAGTGGGTTCAGAAAGGCAGCACAACTGTTTCTGTCTTGACAGGAGCAGCCAGCTTGGCAATGGTAAGTCGTCAGTCACCTGTCATCATTGGAGAAGCTGGTTCCTCATGGGCGTCTTCACCTTTGGTCTCTGCATTGGAGACTAAAGGCATTCTGGTCCCCAGTCTCGAGACCCCCAGTCCTTTCCCATCCCTCTTTCCGAGGAGGTGAGAGAGACTTAGACAGGTGGATGGACGACAGGAACCTCTTAATAGGAGTATGCCTACATACTCCCCCTACAGACATGCTTCTGTTCTCAGAAGTATCGACTGAGGGATGGGGTGCACTCCTGGAGGAGTTGCTGACTTTGGGGATGTGGCACCGAGACGACAAGCACCTTCACATCAACATCCTGGAGCTCAAGGCAACCTTCCTGGCTCTAGAGTTCCAGGATTGAGTGATGGTACACTCCATGATGTTGATGAGCGACAACCCCACGGTGGTGGCATACATCAATGAGCAGGGGGGCCTAGTGTCTCTCCTGCTTCACCAGTTGACAATGCAGGTGCATGAATAGACACTGGCTCACTTGGTAGAGCTATCAGCCAGATACATTCCAGGCAAGAGGAATGTCTTGGCAGACAAGCTCAGCCTCCTGAATCAGGTGATCGGGATGGAGTGGTCCCTTCACCCAGATGTTGCGGAAAGGTGGTTCGACCTGTGGGGGCATCCAGTCATTGATCTGTTTGTCACCCGGCACAACAGAAAACTTTAGGTCTTCTGCTCAGTCGTGCTGAACCCATGGGCCGCTGCGGAAGACGCGTTCCAACATCCATGGGACAACCTCAATGTCTATGCCTCTCCTCCGTTTTCTTTGATTCGCAGGGTGATCAGCCAAGTGACTATCATCCCGAATCTCAGGATGATTCTGGTGGGACCCAAATGGCCTCAGGCTGTTTGGTATCCTGACCTGCAAGCTCTACTTTCCGAGGCACCGAGAGAGATTCCCCCCCTGGCCCAACCTGCTGTGTCAACCCAACACCGAGCAGTATCTCCTGGCAGTGCAGTCTCTGTGTCTTCACGGCTGGCGGTTGTCCACCATGTCCTGCGAGCAAGAGGCTTTTCGCGTCGCGCAGCAATGGAGATTGCTGGATACCTCAGATAGTCTTCTGCAGCGGTATACCAGGGAAAGTGGTCAGTCTTCTGTGGTTGGTGTCATGGACGGGGTATCTCTCTAGTCGGAGCTACTGTTCAGCAGGTCATGGACTTCCTCGTCTTTCTTCGCTGAGAGCTTCTCTCCGTTTCAGCCGTAAAAGGATGTAGGTCGCACTTTGCCTAGTCTTGCTGCTGAAAGGGGTAGATATCTCCTCTTCCTTCGAGATATCTCTACTGATGAGAAGCTTTGAGAGGTCTTGCCCACTCAGGGACCTTACGCCCCCTGTGTGGGATGTGACTCTCGTTCTAAGGAGCCTGACTTGTGCACCGTACGAGCCTTTACGAGAGTCATCAGACAGGGATCTGACCCTCAAGACCATCTTCCTGCTTGCCCTGGCATTGGCGAAGCTAGTTGGAGAACTTCACAGACTTTTCTTTGATGTTAAACACTCGAGGGGATGGGGATCATTTACGCTCGATTTCGTCCTGGACTTCATAGCAAAGACTCAGAACCCATCTATCCCTGACGCTCGGTTCGAGTCCTTCACGATCCCCTCCCTGGAGGACTTCATAGGTAATGACCCAGACGAGATGCTACTGTGTCCTGCAGCCTGAGTGTCGATGACTCTTTCTTAGCGCTAGCTTGACCAAGAAAAAGGTGTCCAAGAGCACGATTTCTTTCTGGCTTCGTTAGACGGTAAGGAGAGCATACTCTGCTGCTGGAGAAGATGACACTGGTATGCTCTGCCCGAGAGCTCAAGAAGTCCGGAGCAGTGGTCCGTCCCTCTCACTCCAAAAGAACCTGTTGGTTCCACAGGTATTCAAGGTGAGGGTGTGGTCCCAACAGACTGCCTTCACTTCCTTTTACCTTTGGGATATTGCCCACAAGTCCTTGGACACCTTTTCCTTGGGTCCTGTGGTGGCTGCTCAACAAGTTGTGTAACTCCAACAGGACAGGTTCATCTCGCCTAAGAGGTATGGTTGTGGATGGAAGAATGATTGTGGAGTGACTGGCCTCTCTTCCTTTTCTTCATCCTGGCTCTCTTCCTGTGGGCAGGGAGACGACATGCCTTTACATACTGGATCTGGCAGTCGATGCAGGTAAGCATACAACTTGAGGTTCCATTCTATTTCCTTTCAGGATCATGGAAGCAGACCCGTTCCTTCCTCTAGCAAGGAGGGGAAGGAGACCACGACAATAAGGCAAACCCAAATGTTTGTATTTGCCTCACTGTCACTGACTTTCAAGGTTCATCCTAAACTACTTTTCTTGAACTGACATTTTCCTCATTCTTGCAAAGTGACCCAGAAGTCTGACAACTGGTTTTATGTTTTTTACAACCCGATAATTTTGCCAGAGGCAGTTTTCCCTTCCTCGCTCTATCGACCAGGAAGGGAACACAATGTGTAGCGAACTCCAATCATTCATAGAGACTCAGATTCCTCAGCCCAACCAGTGAGTCTTCCTGATGTAAAGGACCAATGGTTTGTATATCGTGTAGGAACAAATCACAATTTGTTTCGACACGATACATAAACCATCGGTCCTCACATCAGGAAATTTACCTACGGCAAAGCTGGAGATGGCTGTTAAACTCTTGAACAAGGTGGTTAGACAGCAAGTTCCATCAGGTAGGCGGGGAATACCCGCCTGCCCAGATGTAAATATTCCAGTTTGCTTTCGACCATCATAGGTTGCAGACATGTTTTTGGATCTCTTTGCCTGACTGTTGTTAAGCTCTTTATTATCCCAATGGGATCTTTCTGTATTTTTTTTGTATATATTACAATGACAAAGCTGTACATGGCCATTAAACTCTTGAACAAGGTGGTTAGGCAGTAACTACTGTCAGGTAGGCGGGAATACCCACCTGCCCGGATGTAAAAATTCCAGTTTGCCTTCGGCCGTCATGCGTTGCAGACTTGTTTTCAGATCTCTTTGCCTGACTGTTGTTAAGCTCTTTATTATCCCGGTGGGATCTTTCTGTATTTTTGTGTATATATTGCGTGTGTTTGATATTTATTAATATAAACCCGCGATTTGCGATAGCCTTGCATAAGCTGTTGTTCCCCTGCATCTGTCTTGGTTTTGACGCCAAGGGCGTATTTAGAGGGGTGTAACCGATTGGTCATTCTTCTCTTCCAGTAGCCCTTTATTTAGATAATGAGGGCATTCCCCTGTACGTTCGGAGATATTAGATTGGGACGTAATACAGTATACCAGTCTTCGTTACTTAGTAGATTTTGTTACCTGAATGGACAGACCCCTTAGGTGTCCATTAAGGTGCTACTGTAATCAAGTGGGACCTAGTTGCATCATTTAGATAAGCTATTTAGAATGTGGTAAAGATACTAGCTACCCACTGTCAGCATAGTTTCTTGTAAAGCAAAAGTTTGTCTTAAATATATATCATAATTTACCTGTAAATTGCACTTAGTTGCAACTTAATGTTTTAGGTACTTTTTTCTACTTTTCAGACTCTTACCATATAAGCCAGCATGGACTTCTTCACGATACTTGCATATCTTCTTGGGGTAGCTGTGTTGGCAGTTGTAACAGTAAGTAGTGATTAATAGCCGTAATAGTATCTCAATTAGGGTGATGCATGATGTCATTTGGCATTTTGGACTTTATTGTGCCAATCAATATTTAGAAATCTTGATTTGTTCCTACAGGAATACGAGCCATCTCCTTTTATGTAGGAGTACCTTTCAGTGCAAGCTGCTGGAACTGATCAAAAACCTTGTAAAAAGGTGGTTAACAGGTAGAGAATAGGAGTGAGGCGGGGAGTATCCCTCACTCACCAGCTGTTGCCTTCACTTATCATCTGGCCATGGTAGAGAGCACATGTGCTGTGCAGCTCTTCTACTGACTGCTGGTTGAGTACTTACAGTTTTGGATGAGTATTGCCATTCTCTTTTTGTATTTTGCAGTACAGTATGTATGTTGCCTTGCCTTGCTTTTTGTGGTTTATTCTTACAGAATAAAAACCTAATGCTGTCTTTACCAAGACATAGCTGTCTTTATCTGTTTATGTCTCAGGTACCAACATTACCTTTCTGGTTATGTTGTTATGCATGGAGTTCTGATTAACAAAAAAAAAAAAATCTTGCTAGGAAGTTATTATGTGGGATTTGCCAGGAATGTAGCAGCTTCTGAAAAGGTTCATCAGCAGCTTTTTCATTCTCTGACGAATTACTAAGAACACTGTACTGACACTACAGCTCTGTATGGCTGTCATTATGAAAGTTTGGCCTCCTATGGGTGAGGTAGGCCTTCTGCCACATCCTCTTATTTTACCTGGCAGTTGTGCTCTGGCAGGGGAGGAGGTTCTTCTTCAGGAGGTTTTTAGGGTGAACCTCCATCATTTCAGTGCTCAGGATGTTCACGCTCTTTGGAACTTGCAGTCCAAGGTAAAATCACATCTCCAGGGAGATGTGGTTTTATCTTTTAGGAACAGTTTATGATATTGAGAACTGTAGAGCAAGAGCAATAGTCCAGTCCAGCAGTCTTGGGGAGTGAATAAAACAATCACTATGTACTTACTGGGTAACTATTTTTGCTAGTGTTATTTACAAAATTTACTATCCTTACAGGGAATTAACTTGAAACTCATATTGGCAACACTGCTGGATAAACCTACCTAACCAGTAACTAAGCTCTTAGATATCTAATCAGTGTATAAAGAATTCCAGTCTTTCCCTTTTCTTTTATTGTACTCACATAGTTCCAGAGCACAAACATTTCAGTAAAAGAAAGCTGCACTATCACTACCATTGCAAGCGCTCAATTGTGTATCACCAGCATGTATGGCTACCACAAAAAAAAAAATTTTTTTTGCAACCCAGCACTGGTGGTGAAGCTACACTATTTATGAAGACACTCTTAAACTTCACAATCTATGGTGTACTGATGCAGTCTTCCTTAAACAGAGGCCAATGGTGCCACTAGAGTAGCACAATCTCTTTCAAAGTCTTGTTGGAATGAACCCTCTCACCATTCAGACCTTAAATGAGAAAGGCTCCCTGTTAGTCCTGACATGAGTCAAACAATGGAAATTAATGTCTGTACACACACACGCACATATATATATATATATATATATATATATATATATATATATATATATATATATATATATATATATATATATATATATATATATATATATATATATATATATATATATATATATATATATATATATCATGAAATTTTAAAAATACCAACAAGTTAATATATTTATAACTATAAATTGCAAAACATAATGGTCAATATATGGCCACCACATTCCTCCCTGTTATCAGTTATTGGTTTGCCCTAGTATTTACATGAAATTTTTACCCAGCAAAGTATTGTTACTGGTTATGGATTAGTATACAGGCTAATGGTTAATTAATCGTAGCTATCTCCGTCGTAGTTCTGTCCTGTCACTACTGTCCAGTCTAACCTGATATCTAGCTAAAATCCCTTTCACTAGAATTCCCTGGAACTCTTCAGTCTCTGCACTAAGTTCGTGTAGCACCTCATCTACATTATCTAATACTTCGTGCTTGGTATTTATCCTATCCAGTTCATGGTTATCTACTGTGTTGGATTCTTCATTTTTTAGCTCACCTAATTCTTCAGCTTGTGCTCTTATGCTTATACTACCTTTCCTCTTTCTACCTTTCCGCTTCTTCTTCCTAGTCATAACCTTCCAGCAAATTCTCCTCTTGTTCGTGTCTCATCATCCTTCCCCATTCGTAAACTTTCATTCATGTACTCTGGAGGGCCATGCCACATACACAACTGACTGCGATGTTCCCTAATCTCACACACACTTCCATCCTCATGTTCAAATTCTAACAGATAACTTTACCCATTTGACTGCTCTTTAGTTATTACATATTTTCCTAAACTTACATTCATTCTTCCTCTCTCTACAACCTTTACTCACATTTGTTCTTCCTCTCTCGACAACCTTTACTCACATTCATTCTTCCTCTCTCTACAACTTTGTCAACACTTTTTCAACTTCATAACTTGTGAACCACTCATGTGCCCATGTCCAGACATCTCTGTCATCCTCGGTCAAACATATCAAAGGTTTAGTAAATCTCTCACTAGGGGACATTCATATACTCCTGTGGGTGCTTTCATTATACATCCACAGGGCTCTCACAACATACTAATCCCATTCATTCTCTATCAGTCATCAGACACACACACACACACACGCACACAACTACTCAATGTCCTAATTGTTCTTTCAGCTAATCCATTTGCACTTGGCATATAGAGTGTTAAATACACATGTTCTACTCCCAATCTTTCAAACACTTTCCCTGTGAACTTATGTCCTCTATCACTCAGCAGCCTCCTTGCCTTACTCATATACAGTATTTGGAATATTACTTCACTTATGGCATTCACAACAGTCTCACTTTTATATCCTGTATTGTAGTTGCATAAAAAAACTTACTCGGATGATCTGATGTAACAACCAGTCTTATATTCCCACTCTTACTCACTGGCAACGACAAATGGCATATCACAACCATTTCAAATGGTTCTTTCATAATCAACTGCAAAATAGGAGGGCTTGCATACATTTGCCAAAATTCACCTTTTACAGGCTTTGCATATAGTGGCCACATTTGTACAAATCTGAACTAAACAAAGAGTAAATCATGTTCTCTCATGCATTTTATCAGTTAAAATTTTCCCATATATTTATCATGTACAATTTTACAACCACCTGTTTTGTCAAAAACTGAAAACAAATCCTCAGAACTCATGTAATATCACACCCCAATCACTCATGGGAGTCCTAAATTGCACACTCAAATCCTCGTCACTCATGGGAGTCCTAAATTGCACACTCAAGCAGCTCTCATATTTCAGAGCAAACAGTTTGCATCGCTTCAGTATCCTCAAGATTCAACAAGTATCCCACCCATTGTGACATCCATCGTCCCTAAAAAATGTACTGTATGCACTCATTCACTCTGCACATATGAGATTATTCACCCTACTTTCAGCAACACCTCACTCTGTTGTGTGTGTGTGTGTGTGTTTTAAGGAAGTGTTGATTAATTGAGTAGGTGTAGCGTAAGGGCCTTGGCTTCATTCTTCATGAGGTATGTCCGTGAAGGCATTTGTCCAGAACAAGCCAGTCTCATTCGTATTGAAAACCTGTTGCAGATGGTAGCCCTTGTCCCTGATGATTTTCTTGAAGGTTTCACAATGTTTTTTGGCCTCTTCCATGTCTGCTGATGCTGCTTCCCCATGCAGAGAAACACCCTGGAGTTGGAACTGCCTCTGAAAGTGGTGGAACCATCCCTTGCTGGGCTGAAAACCTTGAGGAGCTGATGATAGTCCTGCTTGTGGCTCTTCCTCTTCTTCTTCTTCTTCTTCCACAGGTTTGTTGAAGCCTAAGAAGTCTGCCTCCCGTGTGTCATCGGCTTCCTGTGCGTTGCCGCTTTCCATAGCAGTTGAAAACTGCTGGTAGGGCTGTCTTACTTTTTCGCAAATGATTTTGGTGTTGAGGAGGATATTCTTCTTATGGCAGTCCTTTATCCAATATGCTAATGCAGACTCCATCTTAATGATTCTCTGATCACGCACTGTAGAAACTGTTTTTGCACCACTGTAGAAGGTAGCACTCACAGCCTTTCTTATCTCGGTCTCTCTCTCCTTGATGTACCGTATGGTACTCTCATTCATGCCAAAGTGGTGGGCTACAGCTGCGTAACTCTTGCCTTCTTTTAACATATCCAGAAATTTTGCCTTCTCCTCACATGTCATGACCTTCCTCTGGGGCTTAGGTTGTTTGCTAGAAGCCTTAGAAGGAGCAGGGTGTTTAGGAGCATTGTAGGGCACGATTAAAAGAGATACACAAAGATTAAAAAGTCACGCAAAGTACACAGATACTCAGTGAAACTGTCAAACAACAGAGGTCTATGCCATGAACTGGTAGAGATGTTGGCTCCCGCAGCCCATCTCTGCAAGACAAAGTCTTGGAGGGTACAGCCAATCAGTGCCAAGGTTACAGCTAATGAGCGCCAAGGAAAATGAATGGTGCTCCTGGCTGCTTTGCAAATGACAGCCAGTAGCATGTCGCATAGCATTGCACCTGGATATACCAGCATCCCAAGATGCATTTTCCTTCGCTAGAGCTTTGCAAATCGCTTGGATTGGGTAGAACATTTTTCAAGAAAAACAATACATTTTATTGGTATTTTGCTGTGTTGACATTAATATATTACAGTACTGAAAACAGTAAATCTTTTTTTATCAAAAAGTGTATTTAGTCACCAAAATATAACATGAAAATAGAACGACTGACAGGTTTCGCAGATGCAAACATAGTCCCATCGTTTTACAAACTATCTACATATTTTGGATATGCTCTGCTATCATCCTAAAACACTTTAATATCATTGCAAAATCATCTTACAACGTGATAAAATATTGTATCAGTAAAATGTACAGTATGCGCAGAATATCAGTGTTGTTATGCACACTGCCCTGTACGTACATATATGCTCTATATGATATACAAATGACCCAGCATCTCTCCCCAGCTCCTCAGTTCACTATGTATGCCTCTGTTGTGCGTAAGTATTGGTGCAGACTTCACTTATCTTTTTGAATAGTGCCCTAAGATGCCTCTTAAACGCCCTGCTTCTTCTACGGCATCTGAACAAGAGCCTAAGAGTCAGAGGAAGATCATGACCGTTGAGGAGAAGGCAGAAATTATTGCAATGTTAAGAGAGGGCAGAAGTCATGGAGAAGTAGCAGCCCGTTATGGTGCGAAAGAAAGTGCTGTCTTCTTCATCGAGAAGGAATTTGAAGAGAATAGAATCCTTATGATGGCCCTTGTTTGGAGAAGAACTCGCCGCCCTCGTTCATGTACTCTCTATCCCCCCATGGAGCAGGATTTTGCAGAATTCAAAGGTCTGTGTGACATTCTCAGGAAAGCCAAGGAGCTGCAGACAATGATAGAGGCATGGGGTGATTCTAAGGAAAGCTTCACTAATTTTTCAAATGTCTTTAAAGATCTCATGAAGCCTTATGATATCATGTTTGTGAAAATATTTGTACAAGTACCTTAGCATGATGGTGCCTCCGGAAACCCCTGACAAAGTGCCTCCTGAAGAAGGGGAAGAGGCACCCCCAGAGGAGATGTAACTCCCCTGTTTTGCTGTGCAGTCATACAGTATCATCATCGTCGTTCATTGAACTGCACAGCTAATTCATCATCATCATCATCTTTAATGAACGTTCATCACTGGTTAGTACCCGTATGATGTATATAATCTTAACATTTGATGTTTTTAATGTACATATGTATTTTTGTTTCTCTCTCTCTCTCTCTCTCTCTCTCTCTCTCTCTCTCTCTCTCTCTCTCTCTCTCTCTCTCTCTCTCTCGTGAATTAGCAATGTTTCCCCTGTAAAAGAAAACAGGACAGCTTGAATAGTAACTGTATGAAAGAGAATGTGTGTGCCTGAATACAGTATAGGGGAACTTGATTAGATTTCACACATAACTGTAAGCCATATATATTTTTAAGGGTAAAGTTGTGAGATGACTCTGAAATGATATTAAAGTGTTTTAGGATGATAGTTTAATGTATATTTGGTGTTGGATGATGGTTTAAGGTATACATTTGGTGTTTGAACTATTAAAATATGCAGTTATAAGCATTTTTAGAGGGAGCCTTGGGTGTTGAACTGTCAAAATAGGCAGTGATAAGCAATTTTAGAGGGTTTTGTCAAATATTCGCAGATTTTAGCCATTCATGTGTGATTGTGGTCCCTATCCCCTGCAAATCCTGGGGTTCGACTGTACTGCTTTCTTGCCAAGATTCTTAGCATGCTACAGTCACACCGCTTCAGAATATTCAGACTATTCTCTTTGTTAGTGCTCATGTCCCTGCTGCATAGAATAATACAGGCCTTTTACAAGCATCATCAATATTTGTCATATTTATTATGGGATAACTTTTACTTCCCAGCAGTATAACAGTCTCATACCACTGATCCAGGTGGTCTTTACTCATTTTTTGCACTCCCCTCTTAGTACTTGTTTCATGGTTCTGTGTATCTTCCAGGTACAGGCAGTCCCTGGTTTATGACGGTGGTTCCGTTTTTACGCCGCATCATAAACCAAAAAATCATCAAAAATCGTCGAAAATCCTAAGAAAACTTTACTTTTAATGCTTTGGGTGTATTGAAAATCGGCGTATGAGGCGTCGTAACCCCGGAACATGCGTCGTAAACTGGGAAATCATTTCTGATGAATGTATTTGAAAAGCATTGTAACCTCAGAACGTCGTAAGCCGGACCCGTTGTAAACCGCGGACTGCCTGTATACCTTTCCATCACAGTATGATGTTCCTCCCCCTCTCTCTTCCCAATTTTTCTGGCATATTTTGAGCATCAAAAATGTATTCTTTTACGTTTTGCAGTCCTGAGCTTCTTTTGTTGGACCATGTCTTAAATTAGGTACAATGCTGAGTTCACCTCCACACCTATATCACAGTATCTACGTGGTCTTTTTTGCCTAAATTGATTTAATTTCTCCCCTCCATTCCACTTCTTGTAAACAGTTTCAAGACTCGTATCTGGTTCTGTTGTTAACACTAGTCAGGAGCAAAGGACCTTTGATGGACATCAGTGTGTATGAATCTCAAATTTTTTGTGATAATCTCCTATCATTTTTCTTCACCGTAGATCGTATGCTGTAGCATAGTTACATCACTAGCTTAATGAGTCTTTCTAATACCCTCTTTTGTGGTCTTTAGATAACTTGTCTTGGTATCCTACCAAATGCTTTCTTTAAGTCCAGAGGTATGTGACATACCTTCTCCCTCTTTATGTGGTATTTTTCCTATGGTTTCACTCATAAACTCTGTTCTTCTATTTTCAGTTTTGTTTTGTTGTTTATGTGAAAAGCGAAACATATCCCATCATTGTAGCCTATGATTCAGAGAAATATTTCTTGGATGCAACATCAAATGAGAAATGTGAATTTCCCTCAATAAGAGACGCCCCGTCTAAGTCACTTTCTGTGATTGTCCCTGCCTATAATGAAGAGAAAAGATGTAAGTACATTAGTGTATACTGTGTTTTTCCACAAGTTCAATGTGAAACTTTCTTCATTGCTGTAAATCATGATTTTTGTGTTGCTTGTAGTTGAATACTTAGCTCATAACATCTTTTCTATTAAGAGGCATTTTTGCAGCAATTTAAGTTATTTGAAATCTCACAGTACCCGTAATGCTTGATGAATGCCTGGGGTACTTAGAAGATCGGCGGGAGGCAGCAGAAGGTGGATTTACATATGAAGTTATAATTGTGGATGATGGGAGCAAAGATGGTACCACCAAAGTTGGGTTAGCATACTGCAAGAAGTTTGGCTGTGATAAAGTACGTGTCTTGACTCTAGCAAAAAATCGAGGAAAGGGTGGTGCTGTTCGTATGGTAAGTATTTTTCAGGTTATTTACCTTTTTGAGCTTTTGTTATGAAATATCACCGCATTTGAGAGTGTTCATTGCTATACATTATGCTGAACTATTCATGTTTTTGCTTTTAAATTACACATAATAACTGCAGTATTATCCTTTCTGAGAATTGGGTGCATTTGTTGTATTGAAGAGTATTTATGGAAAGCTTCTTATGATCCTGTCCTTGTAGAGTCAGTCCAACTTTGTAGCGTCCTCAGGGCCAAAGCTTTACTGAAAGTAAAACATTCCAAATTGTTGGTACACTAAAGCAGTTTTTCTTGGTAAATATGCCTACCATCACAACTAATATTATGATCAAAGTGTGTCCAAACATAATAATCATACAATTCAACCACCTCCTCCCACATTCCAAAAAAATATTACAACTACTGTTATACCTGTCATACCAGTTCTTAACATCTTTTGTTGGTCACTATAAATTATTGTTGAGAGGAATCTTACATACTGTTAAAGTTAGCTTACATCTTTACACTGTTGGATGTGATGGGCACTCAAAATAAACAGAAGAATAACACTTGGCTGACCCACATGGACTGTCAGTCACCTGTTTTCCACCAGGTGGTGTTGGAATGTTTACTTTCTTGTCAGAATTCTTCATGCCATTTCCTTGGTATACAGTGTGAATCAGCTGCAATAATTTTTACTATTTCTGGCTGTGTTTCTCCTGTATGGTATTTTGCTTGTTGTCTGTTTTGTAGTATGTGATCTACAGTAAGCAGAGTGAGAAGTGTTAGGTTCTGTACAAACAAGGTTTGTGTTATTCAGATGCATTCTGTTGGGCATGATGGTCATGTGAGCATTACGGGTGGGAGTAATGGTGTGGTTTTTGAATTTGATTTTTTTTTCCTTCTCATGTGAATATAAGGAATGGCCTTTTTTTCTTTCTTTAAATCTTCAGCTGAAAACCCTTATGGACAGAGTCAACAGATTGTAAACCCAAGAGGGCTGCAAAGGGAGCGAGACATTATAGGGAAAGGAGATGAGTAGATACAGTAAATAGTATGAGGAAATAGAGAATTACACCTGAAATTCAGGAGATGACAGCAGAGAGCAGGAATGAAATTACTCTTCATGTAAATATTTGGAGATCAGAAGATTCCCCAGCTGAACTAGGTAAACTATTCTACATTTTTAGCCAAGATAAAACTCCTGGAAAACTTGAGTACTGTAGTATTAAACCTGATGCTAGAAAATTACACACTATTTGCAGCAGCAGCCTTCCCAGTGTTGCGAGGAAAAACAGCTAGGTCGGGTACAGAAGAACGCAGAGGATGTTTCCTGTTGTAGTACATTTTATGCTGCGAAGGCAATGATCTCACTTCACATTTATGCCACAAGTCAGCAATAAGAGTTGGCAAAGTAAACTTGACTGATGACATAACATTATCCATGAGTTTGAGATGATGGTCAGCGCTGGAAGAGCACACTGGAAAACTGTTCCCAGCAAGGAAGAAGAAAGACATTATAGCTTCATCACAAAACATCCCAAAACATTTTTGCAAGATATCAATATCATATACAGTGTATGCTTCACAAAAGTCAATTTCTTATCAAGAGTCACATATAAGATCGTAAAAGTACTGTACTGACATTTAAAACCAAACCATCTAAATGTAAGTCAGGATTCAAAGGCAAAAGTGTTCTGGATTGACTGCCATACTTAGTTTTAGAAGGGTTAAGCCTACTCCACTCATGAGTACATTCCAGACTCTGTTCAAGGATTCTGCAACCTGAGACCTAAGGCATGGAGAGAACAACAGCTCTAAGTAGATAATAAATAGCAAAGGTCCAAGAACACTACCTTGAGGAACACTTGAAATGACATTACTAAAGCATGGTACTGTCCATCAACACAGACCCTTTGGGTTCTGCTTATTAAAAATTCACTTCAGATAGTAATAAAAGATCCACCAATTCCCAGTAACGTTAGCTTGTAGATAGTGCTTCATGATTCACATGGTCAAAGGCTGAACTAAATCAAGAGCACTCTGCAAGATGGTAGATATTGACAAGTGCATCACAAGCACCAAGGCCTTTATGAAACCCAAACTGTAGTGCTGGTAATAGGGTATTGTCTTCAACAAACCAACAAAGATGCTTAGAGAGTATTTCTCAAAAACCTTAGATCAAACAGGGGTATTGAAATCAGTCTATAATCAGAGAGGCATGAGGATGAACTTAGTCCCTCAGGTATTGCAGAAGGAAAGCTTACAAGTCCAACAAGTCCTCTGAAAATAGTAGTACAGTAATCGTAGGAGCAATGAAATCAACAGCCTTATCAAAAAAGATCGGGAAGATCCCTTTAGGGTCTATGCCACTATAACCATCAAGGCCCAGAAGCAAAGTCATGCCTTTTCTAGATCTGCAGGCCATTGAACACAACTGGAAAAGATGACTGAGGCAACACGGATCCACCGCACTGCTCACAAAGACTTGAGTCAAGAGTTTCTGCCTTCTGCTTAGGGCAATATACAGTAGTTCTATCAGCTTGTGCAAGGGGAGTTATGCCTGAATCAGCCCTAAAGAGTGATGACTTGAGTATGGACCACCACTTATGGCCAACCACCACTGGAGAGCAAGACCATATACACACCCAAATTATAAGCTCTGTCAGGGCTCTCATAGACAACCTGAACTTGATTTCTAAGCACAGAGAAATTATGTTGCAAAACGTCCAATTGATTGTTCCTCCATAAATGATAAGCTTCTTATCTTTTCATGGTAGGCAAGCTTACATGTAGCATTAAACCATGGTTTTAAACATCTGACTTACCTGGTAGTTATATATATAGCTTAAGCCCTGACGTCACGGCAGAATTTCAAAACTCGCAGCAATCGCCGATGGGTAGTCAGGTGTACCACCTGTGCGCCCTCTACCCAGGTACCTGTAACCATTCCAACTATTCCTCAGATCTTCCCTGCCACCGTACCGGTTGGTGAAGTACACTTTGGCTTTGGCTTTCGCTTGTTTTTGGATTTGCTTTGGATTTTCTTGACTCTTTTAGATATTGTTGGTTTTGACCCTTGCTTGTTTTGATCTCTCTTTACGATTTTCCTTTTTCCAAGATGTCTGACTCTACTTCAAGTGTGAGAATGTGTGTGAGTGGATGTAAAACCCGGCTTGCTAAAGCTGCGATAGATCCCCACTCAATTTGTGTGAATTGCAGAGCTAAGAGTTGTGAGTTGAAGGACAGATGTGATGAATGTTTGGGTTTATCAGAGAAAGAGTGGATGGATTACTATCGCTATGTTTCTAAGCTTGAAAGGGATAGGATCAAAAGAGCCGGGAGTAGTAGGTCTCGCTCTTCGAGAGATAGTCAGGGAGTTGACAATTCTCCTCTTGTTAATAATCCTATTATTCCTTCCCCAGTAGTGGTAGTTCCAGATCCCCCCACTGATACTGATAATGAGCCAACTATGAAGGATATGATGACGGCCATTCAAGCCCTTGGACAAAGGGTAGAATCCCTCGTAAGAGACAGAGAGGATTTATGGTCGAATGTGAGAGATCTTAAAAACTCAAGTGTTAGTGAGAAAAATAAAAGTGCAAGTGTTGTGGAGGGTGCGATTGCTCGGTCCTGTCGTGCTCCTAGTCCGAGACCTCTTCCAAGCTCACCAACCCCTGTGAGAAGGAATGTCGACAGACGAAGGGAGGCGAGAGGCTTTAGCTACCGAGCAGTCGTCCCCTCGAGCGTGCCTGTTGACGCTTCCCAGGACGCTCGCCCTCGCCATAGGAAAGGCGAGGTTAAAGTGTTTTTGTCCTCGTCGGAAGACGCAGTTCCCAGACGGGGCTGGCGTCGTACGTCCGAGTCGAGACCCCTCAAGAGGAAACTTTCTTCTGTGGAGCGGCGTCGGGAAGTGACGCTTCCTACTCCAGGATGTAGCCATTGGAGCAATCCAGAGCGTTCCCCTCTTAGCTCTGACGATAGCTCTCCGGTGAAAAGCAGACGTATATTGTCGCACGGGCGGCTGTCTGCTTCCGCTGAAGACGAAATGAGATTGGAAGTGTCCCTGGAACGTCATTTCTAACATCACAACGTAGAGAAAAAATTAGTAGCTGATATTGCGGCTCCCCCTGTCGAACCTCAACAGCAGGAAGCTCCGCAAATCAGTTTAATTCAAGATATGCAACAGAAACTCTCTTCCCTGATACAAGTCTTGCAGCCTGCAGAAAAGAAGAATGTTTGTCCAGCTCAAGAGGTTCCGATCGTTGTACATCAGCCTGAGGAAGCTTTTGACCGATGTCGCACAGGTGGCCAGTTCTCAAGTGACCTCAAGGTTTGGCGGGACAGCGAACGTCAGAAGTCTGGACGCCAGGGCGCCCGAGTTGCTGGACGCCAGGACATAATTCATCAAGACTTTGGACGCCAAGACGCCAGGACGTCAGGCGTCATGAGGTTGGACACCAAGACGTTAAGCTTCAAGAAGATGGACGCCAAGACGCCAGGCGTCAAGAGATTGGACGCCAGGACGCCGAGCGTCAGGATGATACTTTGAAAGACGTCGCTACTTCAGTCTTCGGACAATCGGAAGAAGAGAATGATGATATCCCTCAGTCTCTTGTGGATCCGATTGAAGAGATTTCCGACGAAGACAATCTTAAAGGCCATCACCTTTCA
Source organism: Macrobrachium rosenbergii (assembly GCA_039081455.1). Taxonomy (NCBI): domain Eukaryota; kingdom Metazoa; phylum Arthropoda; class Malacostraca; order Decapoda; family Palaemonidae; genus Macrobrachium; species Macrobrachium rosenbergii. The sequence continues at coordinate 14,198,125 of JANJGK010000053.1, read as the reverse complement.
TCGGACCTGAAAAGACTTATGAAGTTATTTTCGGAAGTTTTTCCAGAGAACTTTATCCCGGCTGCTCCTTGTTCCCTGCCTTCAGAATTTACTCTTGGGAAGGCGTCTAAGAGGGCAGCATTTACGAAGATGGTTTTGTCCCGCTCGTCCAAGAGAGCGCTGAAAATTATGAATGAGTGGATGCTTTCGAAGAAGGAACAAGGAAAGACAGCCTTTGCTTTTCCTCCAGCCAAACTAGCTTCAAGGTCTAGTGTTTGGTATCAAACTGGAGAATCGTTCGGCCTCGGAATACCTGCCTCTTCCCAGGGAGACTTCTCGAGTCTTGTTGACTCTTCTCGTCGAGTGGCCATGGGGAAAACGAAGTTTTGTTGGTCAACATCAGAGTTGGACCACCTCCTCAAAGGAAGTTTTAGGGCCTTTGAGGTATTTAATTTTCTGGACTGGACCCTGGGAGCTTTAGGAAAGAAGATGGAATTATTCAACACGACTGACACCGAAGAACTCGTATATCTGATGTCGTGTATGGATAAAGGGCTCAGAGATGGTGCCAACGAATTAGCTGCGCTTTTCTCAGCGGGAATCCTGAAGAAAAGGGCCCATCTTTGTTCTTTCCTGGCTAATGGGGTCACGTCCAGTCAAAAATCAGAACTGATTTATGCCCCTTTTTCCTCTCACCTCTTCCCTCAAGATTTTGTAAAAGAGGTCTCTTCATCCTTGGCCCAGAAAGCCACGCAAGATTTGATATCTAAGACAGCAAGAAAAGTCCTACCAGCGACTTTCATCGCTAAAAAGAGTAAGGCTGAGGCTCCTGTGTCTCAGGTGTCTCAGCCCTTTCGTGGTCAGCCCTCCGGTAGAGGTACCTCTAGGGCGGGTAGAAGAACGGCAACGAGAAGAGGCGCTAGACATGGAAGAAGCAGGACCTGACGATCCTCTCCTGCAGGCAGCGGTAGGTGCCAGGCTGTCCAACTTCTGGCAGGTGTGTGAGAAAAGAGGAGCGGACCTTTGGTCCATTCAACTGCTCAAGGAGGGGTACAAAATCCCTTTCCTAAGAAAGCCCCCTTTAGCAGACAAACCGATAGATCTGTCACCCAGATACAGAGACGAATCCAAGGAACAGGCGATTCAACAGCAAGTGTCTATGTTATTGCAGAAGAACGCAATAGAGAGAGTACGAAATCTGGATTCACCAGGGTTTTACAACCGACTTTTCCTGGTTCCCAAGAGCTCGGGGGGGTGGAGACCAGTACTGGACGTGAGTGCCCTCAACGTCTTTGTACAAAAGATGAAGTTCACCATGGAGACAACGAAATCAGTGTTAGCAGCAGTCAGACAACACGACTGGATGGTCTCCTTGGATCTTCAGGATGCATACTTTCACATCCCTATCCACCCCTTTCGGGCTCTTTGCTTTGGCCTAAGCACTGCGCCCCAAATATTCACGAGACTGATGTCAAATGTAGCGGGAATGCTGCACACGAGAGGCATCAGGGCCTCTCTGTATCTGGACGACTGGCTCCTCAGAGCTCCTTCCTTCAATCGCTGTCTGGAGGATCTTCAAACGACAATCTGTTTATCAGAGGAACTAGGACTTCTGGTAAACAGACAGAAGTCGCAACTAACCCCATCCCAAGAGATCCTGTACCTTGGGATGAGGATTCAGTGTCGGGATTTTCGGGCTTTTCCGTCACCATCAAGGATGGAACAGGCCTTGGTAAAACTACAGGACTTTCTAGGGAAACAGACGTGCTCAGCGAGGGAATGGATGAGTCTGCTGGGGACCCTTTCCTCGCTAGAACAGTTTGTTTCCTTAGGAAGACTAAACCTTTGCCCACGTCAACTCCACCTCAATCGGTATTGGAGCAGAGAAGAGGGGTTAGAGACAGAGTGTATCCCCATTTCAGAGACAATGAAACAATGCCTTCAGTGGTGGAACGACCCCGTCAAGCTTCAGGAAGGCCTTTCATTAAAACAGAGGAACCCAGACCTAGTGTTGTTCTCCGATGCGTCGGACTCGGGGTGGGGAGCAACACTGGGAAAGATGGAGGTATCGGGATCCTGGACCAGAGGGCAAGAGAAGCTCCACATAAATCAAAAGGAGCTGACTGCAATCTTTTTAGCCCTCAAAGAGTTCGAGCACTCAGTTCAGGACAAAGTCGTGCAGGTCAACTCCGACAACACGACGGCGTTAGCCTACATCAACAAGCAAGGCGGAACCCACTCCAGGTCGTTGTACGAGACGTCGAGGAAACTCCTTCTCTGGGCGAAAGAGAAGAATGTGATTTTATTGACACGATTCATTCAAGGGGAAAGGAATGTGAGAGTAGACAGTCTGAGCAGGAAAGGTCAAGTCCTGGCAACAGAATGGACTCTTCATCAAGACGTCTGCAAAGATTTGTGGCGGATTTGGGGACATCCATGCATAGACCTCTTCGCCACAGCACAAACGAAGAGGATGGAGACGTACTGTTCTCCCGTACCAGATCCCGAGGCAACGTACATAGATGCGTTCCTCTTGGATAGGTCCAGTCTAGATGTTTACGCTTTTCCCCTGTTCAAGATTATAAACAAAGTTATTCAGAAGTTCGTGTCCCACGAGAGCACCAGGATGACTCTAGTGGTCCCTTTTTGGCCGACAAGAGAATGGTTCACAGAGGTACGGGAATGGATGGTGGACACACCGAGAAGTCTGCCTCTAAGACCAGATCTACTCAAACAACCCCACTTGGAAAGGTATCACCAAAACCTCCAAGGTCTACAGCTAACTGCCTTCAGACTATCGAAAAACTCACAAGAGCTAGAGGTTTTTTGAAGGAGGCAGCTAGAGCGATCGCAAGAGCAAGGAGGTCATCTACCATCAAGGTGTACCAATCCAAGTGGGATATTTTTAGAGGATGGTGTAAGGACAACCCCGTTTCCTCTTCCAGCACCTCTGTGACCCAGATAGCGGATTTTCTTCTTTATCTTAAGAGGAGACGTAACTTTTCAGCCTCGACCATTAAGGGATACAGGAGCATGTTGGCAGCTGTCTTCAGACACAGGAACTTGGATTTGTCTGCCAATAAAGATCTCCAAGATCTTCTCAGATCATTCAAGACCACTAAGGAGAAAAGGCAGAACTCACCAGCGTGGAACCTAGACGTGGTTCTAAAGTTTCTCATGTCTGATAGGTTCGAACCTTTGCAAGAGATTTCGTTTAAAGATCTCACCATGAAGACTCTGTTTTTGGTTAGTTTAGCAACAGCGAAAAGAGTCACTGAAGTACATGCCTTCAATAAAACTGTCGGTTTTAGGAACGGCAAAGCTATCTGCTCTCTACAACTGGGGTTTTTAGCTAAGAATGAACGTCCTTCACAACCCTGGCCCAAGGCGTTCGAGATTACGAATCTGGCAGATATCGCAGGTGAGGAGTTAGAGAGAGTCCTGTGTCCGGTAAGAGCTCTGAGATCTTACCTGCAAAGGACGAAAGATTTACGAGGCAATTCAGAGGCGCTTTGGTGTTCAGTTAAGAAGCCCTCTCTGCCAATGTCAAAAAATGCGTTATCCTTTTTCATAAGACAGTTGATAAGGGAAGCTCATTCAGAATGTAGTGAGGCGGACCTCAAGCTTCTAAAGGTTAAAACCCATGAGGTCAGGGCAGTTGCAACCTCTGTAGCCTTTAGACAGAATAGGTCCCTACAAAGTATCATGGACTCTACCTTCTGGAGAAGCAAGTCAGTGTTTGCCTCACACTGCTTGAAGCAAGTACAGACGCTTTATGACGACTGCTATACACTGGGACCATTTATAGCAGCTAACTCAGTAGTGGGAGAAGGGACTACCCCTGCAATCCCATAAAACAATACCCTTTTTTCTTGCCTTGGAATGGTTGAAATTTTATGGTTGTTTGTGGAGATTGGACACAGTCTTCCACAATCATTGATTTTAGTCAGGTGGTCATTTTGTTCCTTGATGGCGCCCGGAACAAGGGTATTATAGGTTGTCTGTCACATAGAGGTTGGTACACCGGTTGGCAGCTCCTAGAGGTCTTCAGCCCCCTGGGTGGATCGCTGGACCTCTTAAGGAAAGCAGACATAATGAGGGGGAGTTCATTGAAGTCAGCTTCCTTAATCCAGGTAAGGACCTTAAGTTGGTTTATTAACCCTTAAGCAAATTCCAACGATGTTGGCTGTCTCTGACCCTCCACCAAAGGTGTCAATCAGCTATATATATAACTACCAGGTAAGTCAGATGTTTAAAAATGATATTTTCATAATAAAATAAATTTTTGAACATACTTACCTGGTAGTTATATATAATTAAATTCCCACCTTCCTCCCCTCTAGAGACTAGGGGCATGGAAGATCTGAGGAATAGTTGGAATGGTTACAGGTACCTGGGTAGAGGGCGCACAGGTGGTACACCTGACTACCCATCGGCGATTGCCGCGAGTTTTGAAATTCTGCTGTGACGTCAGGGCTTAAGCTATATATATAACTACCAGGTAAGCATGTTCAAAAATTTATTTTATTATGAAAATATCATATTGTCGTTAAGAGAAACTTGAAGATTTTAGAAGGAATTCTTCTCTCAATAATAGTCCTCAGGTGGTCATTTAAGCTGTGTAATATTTGGACTTCTATAAATATCGTGCTATAAATATCATTCTACAAATATCACTATAAATATCGCTCAACAAATATCGCTCTATGAATATCTCTCCACCTGAGCAATAAGATCCTGGTGAATACCATGCCTGTTGGCCTGGGATTTCAAGTATACCTTTCATGAAAAGCTAATATCACGAACAGTTTGATCCATCTCCACAATAACCTTAATCAGACAAGGATCCGATAAACCCACTGGCAAACCTACTCCACAGGATACAATCCCTGTAACTTCTGTGAATACAAGGTTAGTAAGACAGCTGCCAGATTGATGTGGGTTCATTTATTTACTGCTCACAACCAGAAATAGTGGAGCTGCCAGATTGATGAGGGTTCATTTATTTACTGCTCACAACCAGAAATAGTGGAGGAATCTAGAGCAGCAACACCATGATTATCTGTGGCACTAACTGAGCTGAGCCAGTCAGTGTGATGAGCATAGTAATCACCAATGAAAATTAAACAAGCTTTGGAATCAGCTCTCTGAAGTGCTCCCATTTTGGTAAGCAGCCAGCCGTAAATAGTCAAGCAAATCGGTTCCTGTAGCTAGCAAGAACATAAAGATTTACAGTATTAGTCTCCCACAGATTGTACCTGTGTTTCATGACATCCACACTCATACAGTGGCTATAAGATGAGAAAAACTTAATCACAATCATAGGCTTCTAAGGCATCTTCCGTGTCACTTGTCCTTCCTCCTGTTCTTCTTCAGCTATGTTGTTGCCCCCCTTTATCACTTTAAGATGGTTTTTTTTTATTTGTTATCTCTAAGTCCACTGATATATCACCGTCTAGGTACAGCCAGTCCATGACATCCTGCTGTTTGTAGTTGTGACACCTTTGACAATCTACAGGAGGGTTTAGTGATAGCTTGTCAGCTTGTCCCCAGAGTTTATGAATTCATCTGGGTCATACTTATCCTCATGGAATTTAGCACCAAGCCAACATGATTTTTGCTGAGCTTATTGGAAAGTTGTAATTTTTTTTTTACATCATTCCAGGCCAGAGCTTCCTTGAAAATGGCATCTTTGATGAAGTACTGCAGGAAATATGGTGCAGAGAAGGTGGATTTTAGTAGCTGTTGTGGAAACCACTTTCAAATTTATGAACTGCCTCTTTACCCATGGAGTGGATCAAAGAGTGACATTGACTGGCAAATAGACAACAAAAATATTGCCATCAGCAAGTTTATTGGCTGGGGGACTGGTATTACTGTCCAGCAAGGTGACATCCTTTGCATTACAGTATTATGAAAACCCTTCTTCCTCAAGTTAGTCATTACTTCTGGCACTAAATAGTCATCCCTTGTGCATCATAGTAAACCTTCAGATGTTGGGCATTTTTATGTGCCCTTGGGTTCTTAAATTTCCCCATAGTATAGTTTTAGTTTGTACATTCCCAAAGCATTAACACCTGCTAACACTGTCACATATTGTTCTGTCCTCCAAAAATTTAAACCTATTAATGTAAGCTGTTTGGGTCGGTGAAGTTTGATGAATTATTCAATTAGCATCGAGTATACAAAGGGTTGCAATTGTTAAGTGTTTTGGTTGCTTTATTGTACATCTTTTTGCTGCTGGACTTTTTTTTTTATCATGGCAGGAGGAGGAATTTCTCACCTTGAAGGGACTTATAGGTTTATTTTTTATGAGGAGAGAGAGAGAGAGAGAGAGAGAGAGAGAGAGAGAGAGAGAGAGAGAGAGAGAGAGAGAGAGAGAGAGAGAGAGAGAGAGAGAGAGAGAGAGAGAGAGAGAGAGAGAGTGTTCCTGGGTATGGCAGGGTGTGACAGGGTGTGATCACTATATGTCACTCATGAACATAGATCCCAATACTTTATGCTCTTTCTGCAAGGGTAAGGATTGTACAGTACTCTAGTTTTGACATATAGTGAGTGCACTTACTGGTTCTGTTGTATTGGAAGAAGTCTGGATCAAGGAGATATTTTAGAAGGTGTATTTGGTGTTCGTGGGTAATATCCCTGCTTTCAAACTGATGCTCTCATGACAGTCTCATACTGATGGAACCGTCTTTGAATATTCCCTATGGCTGTTCATTGCTCAGGGGGTTTGGATGGAAATAATGATGACCACTCCACCTGCTCTGCTTATGATGGGATAGGGGAGGGTCCAGTGAAGACTTCCCAGACACTGACTCTTCCCCTGTACCTGTTGCTCCTGCTCCTGCTTGACTTACATGCCTGACATGCCCTACAAAGGAGTTACTGAAGGCTGTATTTCCTCTTAAGTCATCTGGGATTCATCCTTAATAGCCATCTTAGAACATTGGTTTATAGCTACAAGTTTTAGTACTTCAGCTTTGGTTTTAGCAGAAGACTGCTCCTGTTGTTGCTGGGCCTATTGTGGCTGCTCTTTTCTGCAGGTTTAACTCCTGTCTGTCAGGACTTCAGGCTTAACTGCATCTTTCTGGGGGTTTTGGAACACAAAAGTTGAAGTAGTGCAATGGTGCATCATCCTCTTCTCATCCTCCTCCTCCTCTGAATTGTAGGAGGCTTGGAAGGCTGCCATCCATAAGAAGACCTGCATGTTTCTCATGGATGTCACTTTTTTTGAAGAGGGTTGACATTGGCGAACATTTATGGGAATAGCTGACTTTTGGTGGAGTGGTTGGCATGGGCCATGAGCTTGTTCATGATTGGTCTCCAGTACACACGTTCACAAGCTTGCTCATGTCCAGTCACTGGGTCAGTCTTCCAGGTAGAGGGAACAGACCTGCAATCTTCCCATGTTGACCATGCTTTGAAGCTTGGAAGGCAGAGTCTGCACATCCCATGACTACTGTTCTTGATGGTTCACGAGAACAGGCCTGTTCGCCATTGACAATCATGCCTGTGAGTTCACAGGCACGTTTTTGCCCTGTGCTAGTACTATAATTCAAGGTACCAACACCAGGTCAGATTTTAATAGCAACTGAAAGGCTGAAATAGTTTCAAGGGGCCCCACCAATACCATAAGGCCCCCATGGTTTCAGCACCTTGTCGAGGTGGGGGGCTTGGGGACCCGCTGCCAGGATTGAATGCACAATGGTGCCTACTGTCTCTGCTGTGGGTTCTGCTGAATGTTTGGAACAGTATCCCTTTCACTTCTCTTTCTATAAATTTTCCTTTCTCCCTCTTCCTTCATTGAAGACCTGGGAAGGGGATTGATTATGAAAATGATTGTACCTTTAATGTTAGGCCCTGATTTAGGGTAGGTCATGGATAGGTGATCTCCCACCCTACTATCTTAGCGGACCCACCTAGCCCTATCCTCCTTTATTGTCTACCTTAATCTACACTTTCAAGTTTTCTCTCGTGCCTTTCAGAGAGGTTTTAGTAACTTGGTACTTCTTTGGCATTGTATTTGAAACCAGCTGAGTGGTGGGATATACCGCAAGGTTCCTACTCATTGCAAGGCCCAAAAGCTCAATGGCTGGTGGATATGCAATGTAGGGGATATATTGGGTTGCTGACTCTTTTCTCCTTCCAGTGCACTTGCAGGGTGACTACACCAGCCCCATTCTGAATGGGGCAAAACTCAAGAGGATAAAATATGCCAGGTTGTCACAGACTTTAGCTTGGTTCTGAGGTCCTGCATGTGTAAATAACCATAATCTGGGTATTTCTGGTCCTATGGGGACTTTTCTCTTTCCTCCCAAGGTGTAGGGAGGCCATAGTATCATTTCCCATGCATGCCCAATCACCTGATTCTGTGAATCCATATGGCTACACCTAAAGGAAAAATGGATTCTGAGTGATTAACTAACCCTCTAGGTCCTTCTATTCTGCCCTGTTCCTCCTGGTTCCACCACTTGATCCTCCATGATCCTCCACCTGATAGCCACAGCTACACTTGGCTCTGCAAAAGGTTATGTGAACAAAACAACAAGCTATGTCCAGATTACACTTTGAAGAGGTCACGACGAGTGACAGAACAGCTGTGGTATTGTATTGTGTTGGAAATGGAACAGAGAGTAAATCTTCATTTTTGTGTCCATCAACTGAATTTGGAAGAATGTAGAAGATTCAGAAAATATTGTCAAATTAATAAGAAGTTGATCAACAATCAAAAAGCCATAGAATTAAAAAAATTTGCATATACATATAATATATATATATATATATATATATATATATATATATATATATATATATATATATATATATATATATATATATATATATATATATATATATATATGTATATATTATATACATAATATATATATCATATATTTTGTCACGAAGTGATCAAGTACCTGGTTATTACATAAACAATAAGACCAAAAAAGTTACCTCACTTCAGCCAGACACTTGAAACCTCATAACAAAAATATTAGGACTGAATATTCTAAAGGTACAGTGATCCCCTAAAACTTGCTCAACACTTGAAAATTCAATCTACATTTATCAAGTTATGGGTGAGGTAACAACTGATAAGCTATAAACAGACTAGGGGAAAAAGGGCATCACTCCAACAAATACTGTAATTGTTTCCCTGGTTCTATTTCATGTTTCCCTGGTTCTATTTCACCTAGATAAGTCTCAGGTGAACAAACAGATATATCACTTACCTTGCACTGTACATACACACAAATATCTCTAATCACTGGTGGTCAAAATGAAACTCTGTGCTTTTAAAACTTTAAACAGACAAATTTATTTCTGAGTTCAAAAGTTAAAAGCAGAGTTCACATTCTCAAAAAGATTCACTATTACTTGACAACAGTGTAAGATTTACGTATTTCTTAACCAAAATTAAGTCACAAAACTTTAATTTATCATGAAATTACTTTAATTAAGTAAAATTCAAACCATTAACTTTCACTCAAGTTTTAGATATAAATCTGAACATCTGCAATTAGCCCAAGTGTTCACTAAAATATTATTAAATGGGAGTCAACACAGGTATTCACTGAAATCTCAACAATAAGTATGCACTGAAATCTCAATAATGCAGATTAACACCAACAAAACTCTAAGTAATCACCAACACAAATCTTTGCTTAAATATTGTGAAATTATAAACATTTCAACTTGTGTGAGTAATATGAATGAAATATGCAAAAAATGGAAATATACCAACAGCAATTTCAGTAAGACAAAATATGATTAAAGCTTATATCAATCTTTCAAAAGATTACCTTCACTTTTAAAAAAAAGGCTAAACACATCTTTCTAAAACTTCCTCAAAGATAACACTGCCAGGTCACAGTTATTTGCCCTTAGTAAAATATAGTTAGCAGCAAGACACATTAGAACTCACTATAAGAGATATTATCCACCTCTTATCAAAATAATAATTCTTTATCACAATAACAGTACAAAATATATCAAGTAAAAATCTTACCTTTTCAACAGAAAATAGTAAAACATTTTCACAGTGCTTGCATAATATAAATACCTTAGATCATTCTTACAAAATTTATACACTTCGTGGGTGAATTTCCCTTTCTTTTGAATTTCATACATCTGGCATTTCAGTGATGTAATGTCCCTTTGCTTGATCAGTTACATTTCCCAAATTTAATAAGTGAAACTAAGTTCCTCCTCTACCCTTAGACTTTGTTCATTTCCTTTGATAGGCCTGCATGTTAATTTTAATAATCAACAGAGCCTCCCTGCATTTCAGGAGAGATGTTACAAGTTGGGAACTGGGGGAGCAATACAGTGTGCAACATTTGTTAGCCTTGTTATTACTTGGCTACTTACTTTTAAACAGAAGGGGGGAAATGGAGTGGAAGGTCGCCAGTGAGACCCTGGGGATACAATTCTAGGGTTTTTATTTACACAAAGAACAGATCAAGATATTCCGATTCACTCAGAATAAGTAGAGCATTTCAAATTGTAAGTATCATTGTATAGCCTAAACAATTTGAAACATGATAACCTAATCGTAGCCTAAGTGTTATACTACGACACCCAGGTTACTTCACTCATATGCTATTCCAAATTGCAATTAAATCACTGTATTGCATTGTGTATATTAATCTAAGACACAAAACAATATAAATTTATTGTTATTTCAAATGGTGCATTTAATAGTCCTAGCTTGAATTAGAATCAGATTGGCATGAGCACTCTCTACTTCGTAACCCGCATCCAAAGCACACCCCAAGAAATTCTCCTTACGTTTAGATATGCATATCTCCTAAAGGAATTTCCCTACATGAACTTTAGGATGAAAAGGAATACTTAAGTGGCCTTGTAGGCACCGACAACTGTGGCTGGATTCCCTTTTCTTGAGTCCCTGTTAGATCTACACTACACCAAGGCTGTGATAACACTGCCTTCATATTCGTCTTTGGCCAACACCAAAACATTCGACTAACCACCAGACGAACAACTGATACCAGTAGTTAAGCGCTATTATACGTATACTACAATTAAATACATGAAGCAGCCAAAATAATGCTTTTCATTACTAAATACAAACACAACAAAACATAATATCCTTCTTCTACATAATACGCATTTCCACTTTACTTAAATTTAAAAAGAAAATACATAAAACTTTACCACAACTTGCAAAAAAGTACAATCTCTCTTGTTGAAATTTCAACACAAGAATTAAGTACAATTAATTTACAAAGGGGCTCACAATTAATCACCAATGAATTACAGGGGAAAACCATATTAATGCCAGCTAGATTACAAGGGAAAAATAGATCCGAGTATCAATGAAATATAAGGGAAGGTTATCCCAATATTAAGTACAATTAATTTCAAAGTTGGCAATGGAGCTAATATATAGCGTAGTTGTGAACTGGAAACGGGAAGAGCGAATGCAGGCTTCAGTCGAACATGCAACAGCATCTCCTGAAATGCAGGGAGGCTCTGTTGGTTATTAAAATTAACATGCAGGCCTATCAAAGGAAATGAACAGTCTAAGGCTGGATGAGGCATTTAATTTCACTTATTAAATTTGGCAAAGGTAACTGATCAAGCAAAGGGACATTAAATCACTGGAATGCCAGATGTATGAGATTCATAAGGAAGGGAAACTTCTCTCATGATGGGAAGACAAGAGAATTACAGAAAATAGAATGGGTAAAAATCCTCCCTATCAGACACATACCTGCTTGATTTATGATATGCTTTTGTAGTTAGAAAGCAAGGCTGACTTCAGTTAGCTCTTTGTATGGATGCTTCCACTGTATAGTATGAGTTAGTGGCATGGTATCATCTTAGGCTCAAGGGTGTGGGAGGGGCCCACTTCACAAGGTTAAGAGCTATCCCAGCCCTCAGGAGATGTGTCCTCCTTAGCTCCGTGCCAACGTCTGGCTGGCTTTTCCTTCTGAGGGCATTATCTGACCCCTTTCTCGGGTCACGTGTCTGGGTTTGTGGCCAGTTTAATCTAGTTTGGGCCAGTACAATCTGAAACGGAGGAGTTTTGCCCAGTACGAAAGTCAGAAAAACTGTGGATTAAGAAAGGGGTGCTAAGGAGTGGCAGATAATGAGGTGAATTCAACAGAAAGGGGAGAACAGAAGGACAGGCATTTCTTGCCTCTGTGGCTTGAAAATTACATTTACTGTATACACCTTCATTTTACTTTGGTTTTTTTATTTTGTCCAAAGGTATTTCATTATAAAATTGCAGAAGGCCTGAATTCATAACAATATATATATATATATACAGTCAACCCCTGGTATTCGCGAAGGTTAGGGACCACAAACACCTGCGAATAGCTAAAATCCGCGAATACTTGACATCCCCCTCAAAAAATGCTTATAACTGACTATTTAAATAGTTAAAAAATCAGACCCCTCGAAAAACGTTATTACTGCTTATTTTAATAGTTCAAACGCCAAATGTATACCTTAAACTATCACCCTACACAGAATGTACATTAAACTATCATCTGAAACACTTTAATATTATTTCAAAGTCATATTACAACATTACCCTTAAAAATATATGGCTTAGCTAAGTGTGAAAACTATTCAGGTTACCCCTATTTTCAAGTACATCCATTTTCTCGCATACCTAAAACTATCATCCTACACAGAATATATCTTAAACTATTATCTAAAACACTTTATTATCATATCAAAGTCATCTTAAAACAAACTGTTATCTGAAACACTTTAATATCATATCAAAGTCATCTTAAAACATTACCCTTAAAAATATACGGCTTACAGCTAAGTGTGAAAACTACTCTAGTGACCCCTATTTTCAAGTATGTACATCCATTTTCTCTCATATAGTATTGAAGCAGTCCCATTTTCTTTGTACAGTACATGGGGAAACCCTGGGAAGTTAGTTACTGTAATGTACAGGCAGTCCCCCGTTATCGGCGATCCGGTTGTACGGCGCTTGTCTGGCGACGAAAATCACCGATTTCCGCTCATCGACACCGATAATTGGGTATTGGCACTGATACATACCTAACAGAGGCGCCGATAACCGAAAATTGGCAAAAAAAGGATTTTTGGTTATCAGCGATTTTCGGTTATCGACACACTGTCAGAAGGGAACCCCGCTGACAACTGGGGACTGCCTGTATACAGTACCTTAATATTTAATATGCATTGAAAAAGGAATACATTTTATTGAAAGTTTGCTCTCTTTACATTAATATTAATGTTTGAAAATTAGTAAATAATTTTTTTTCAGATTTATTTAGTCACGAAAATAACATGAAAATATAGTAATTAGCAAATATTTCTTGACAAAAAAATCTGTGAATTACGGAATTTTTCGTGAATAATTCACTGATAAGTTCCACAGAAAAATCCGTGAATAGGTGAAGCCGTGAATCCTGAACCGTGAATAAGCGGGGACCATGTGTAGATAGATAGATAGATAGATAGTTAGAGTAATTGAGAGATTATTGTAATAGTCATCCCAGACCCAAAAGGGTTTGATTTAGCGAAGTGTGACTGCACTGTACTTTTTTCTCACATATAATGTGTAATTTAATTTATGTTAATTCTTTGAGAAAACTATTCTTAAACTGCTACATTTTGTTATTATGGTTTGTGCTATGGACTTGTTAAAGTGTAGAATCCTTAGATCACAATCAGTTTTACAGTTAAAGAGATGACCTTTCAGAGGAGTTTACTTATTGTACTGTGATGTATTTTGTAGGGTATGCTAAGATCACGTGGAGAGATTTTACTTTTTGCTGATGCTGATGGGGCTACTACATTTTCTGAGTACTTGAAAGTAGAAAAATCTCTCAAGAGTCTTTGCAGTGGTAAGTGTTTACATAACTGTATGGCATTTTACATTTAAGTTGTAAATTTGTATTGTACATTTAAATTCCAGTAAACAGAATGGCTAATGAACTAGAATCTCTTATCATGAAGCATCTCCAAAATATCTCCAAAATGCATGATATATAAACAGGGTAATGTAGTTTACTAATTAATATATCAAACAAGGATTAATAAATAAAATATCTTAAAATATAATTAATTTTTACCCTTCCAGATGAGAGTGATCTGAGTGAAGCTCTTGCCATTTCTTGTGGTTCACGAGCTCATCTAGAACAAGAATCTGTTGCTACTCGTTCCCTGTTTCGCACTGTGCTGATGTACGGTTTCCACTTCTTAGTATGGCTGTTTGCTGTTAGAGGAATTAAAGATACACAATGTGGGTTTAAGCTGTTGACTCGCAGGGCTTCTCGTATTTTGTTCAACAGTTTACACGTAGAGAGATGGTAAGAAAGTAAGGCTTATTCTCGGAGACTCCTGTATAAAATAAGTATACAGGTAATCCACATGCTACATTGGGAAACCATCAGAAAGACGTAGTTGTACTTATCACTTATTAATGATTTGTCATTCTTTGCTACAGGGCTTTTGATGTGGAAATGCTGTATGTTGCCCAGTCCTTGGGTATCCCAATTGATGAGGTAGCTGTGGAATGGAATGAGATTGAAGGTAAGAGAAAGTTACAGTTATTCCTTTCAGGGTTTTAATATTTCTCATAGAACTTCCTGTGTTTTTACATGATTAGAATTAAATGATTGTTCTTGTTGTATGGTAATATTTGTAGGAATGAATCTGTTCTAGAACCTGTGTGTATGAAACCGTAAAAAATATAGTCACTACATAAAAATTACATAGTTTTGGAAGGATTTTTCAATGCACAGTCACCACCTGACTTATGAACGAGTTACATTCTGGACGACTGTTCATATCTTCTATTGTTCGTAAGTTGTTTTTTAATATGTAGTGCATAATTTTTGTCAATGTTTACGTTGCTGAGTTAACTCGGGAATCACAGATTATACTATTTTCACGGTATTTTAAACTCATGCAGTATTATAAAGAATTACTTGGGTTACTACAAAGTTATAAAGAAGAAAATAAAATTTAGAATGATGCAACATTCAAAATTTAGTATTTTTCCATGCTTTGAAAGTTATGAGCTTGGAGAGAATTTCGCAGGAACAGTGTGTGACATTGGAAGTTCACAAAGTAAACAGTGCACACTGCCACCTGTGGACAAAAATACATAACTAAACTTTTCCTGTGGGTAGAGGAAATATAGAAAACAGGAATTCATCAAAGGACAAGTTAAATCAGGGAAAATAGAAATGAGTAGGAATATTTTATGAGTATTCTCATGATTGTAAGAAGAATACATGGAAGTTAATCATGAGAATACTCGGGATAATCAGGGAAGGGGATAAAGGAACAGGTTCTTCTTCCTCACATTCTTTTGTTCTTTGCAAAAACTCTTACTAGGTAAGATAGGCGCAGAGCAAAATTTGAATATGTGACCCTGTCTGTTCGTATCTCTGAATGTTCGCAACTTGAATGTTCATAAGTAGAGTGGTGACTGTTTGTTATCAGAATCCAGAATTTAAAGATATTGTAATTTTATAATTCTATCTTTACAAACCTGGCAAACCTGGCATTGACTTATATTTTTTGCTCAGAAGGTAAGACATTACCCAAGTGCTGAGTTTATACTTATTAACAATCAGAAATTGAAGTTGCTTGTTCAGGTAAGTACTAGTGCACCTAAGTAAAAGTAATATTTGAGTTTTGTTGTGTTATCCTTTCTTCTCCTCCTCCAGCCACCCTCCACACACAGTATTTTATTTTTACCTTCATTTGTCCTTTGCTTCTCTTCCCAGGTACCTTTCCCACTTCAGCTTTTTCTCTTCTGATTTTTGCCCCTCATGTAAAGCAAGTCATTCAAACCAACTTTGTGAGAGTAGGGAAATTTGATTAAGGGGCCATTTGAACTTAAGCACCTTATAATAATTCTCAGCCTCCAGGAAACTGGCTAAATGAAATACTGTACAGTGGACCACCTTCACGGTTATGGATTCGTGGCTTCACCTACTCGCAGATTTCTCTGTGAAATGTATATACACATTATTCGTGGAACATTCACCTATTCATGGTATTTTTCATAGAGAAATATTCACAAATTACTGTATATTTATATTTTCGTGACTAAATGCACTTCTTGTGATAAAACTATTAAAATACTCAGGTATAAGCATTTTTAAATGGTTTTTTTGGTTTTTTAATCATCAAAATAGGCAGTTATAAGTGTTTAGAGGGGTGTCGAGTACACACGGATTTTAGCTATTCGCGGGCGTTTGTGGTATTCGTCCCCCGTGAAGACCGGGGGTCAACTGTATTGTGGTTCCTCATTTAGTGCCTCATAGCTTTGAGGTGACTAAACAGTCAGTCAGGTTAGGATGGCATTTTTCCAAATACTTTATTATAGGTTTGTGTGTGTTGATACAAACTTTAGGCACTCCGTAGAAGAAGAAGAAGGAAAGGTCTTCCATCTCCAACTGGCAGTCCATGCATCTACTTTCCATTGGCCCCCCTCCTACAGAAGCTTCAGCTTCTATGGAGGTTGGGACTCATTTGTGGGATACCCCTCACCCATGTTCAGATAAATGAGTCTGCCCTCCTAACCTATGCAGATGTCATTACTGGAGGTTGACAACCACCCAGGGCCTAACACACCTGGTAAAGATTAGGCAGAGGTGCCATCAGTGCTAACCTGTCACTATTTCTTTCTCTGGTGTTCGATAGAAGCAGGGCTCAGACAAGTGTGGGGGCTGAGATTTGGAGCGTTCAAGCTCTCTTCCCAGTCCTCTTACAGAGGCCTGAACCCCCTGGACTGGTGTTAGGTCTGGACTAGTCATACGCCTGATCGATGGGCCGCTGACATGCTTCTTTCTCCTGGAGATGGAGTGTCCCAGGTGCAGCCTCAAGTGCAGAGGCTTTTTGAGTAAGTCATCTGGCTCATTCATGAGCAGAATGATCTCGAGGAAGGGACCAAGGCCACATCTGGAGACTTTATCTCTGCCATCAAGACCCATATGAATTCTCAGGAAGAACCCAGGCCCTCAGTTGGCTTTCCACGGTCCCGACTTGCCCTTTTTCTGGGAGAGAGAATTCCCTGCAGTCCAACCAGTCTAGTAAGTTACTTCCTCTGCCCCTGGCTCATCAGAGGAAATACTACATGCTGACCAATGGTGCTATTCTGCCACTGCAAGTTGACCCGGCCCTGACTCATATGTCACCCAATCGTTCACTGGACTGTCTCCATGCCAGGCTACCAGACAGCTGACCTTAGGTCCAGCCTGTATTCTTGAAGATGCTGGATTCAATGCTATCCCAACTCTCCAGGTATATAGTTGTGAAGTTGGTTTGGCATTCAGGAATAAATCAGTTCTGAGGTCTACTCTCTCCCCTCAAAGCAAGGTAGAGGCTGCAATGGACAGGTTGCATATTGACAACAGCAACATCTTTCCCCAATAGGCAATGTTCCATGAGGCTTCTTGGGCCTTTGGGAGGCGCTGTGGCCAAACCTTCGGGCTCAGCTGGCCCCTCCTCTTCTGACCAGGGAAAGTCCAAGTCTTCTACTGCTCTTTCTGGGGGACCTCAGTCTTCTGCCCTTGTGGGAAAATTGACCCTGTCATGTTTGTTTCAGCCTCCATCCACTCTTGGAAAGGAGGCAAAGGGAAGAAGAAGGGAGGAGGATGCTAAGGGCAGCAGCGTTCCTCCCCGCCAGCTGCTGATAGTGAGGGGATGCCTGTCAAGCCATTAGGCAACATAGCAGGGACATGGAGAGGAGACCTCAGGAAGGATATCTACTTCCCTCCGAGTCACTGCCACCCCTTAGGTGTTCACCGGTCCATTACCATATATGCTAGGCTTGCAGAAGTATCTCTTTTTACCTGTTGGACATTGCTTACAAGTCCTTGGACACATTTCCTTGGGTCCTGTGATGGTTGCACCACAGAGTTGTGTAGCTAACCAAGTTCCCTTTTTGGGACAGATAGCAGAACATTTAAGGTATTTGGTCCACGAGAGAGAGAGTTGTGCAAGTATCTTGCTTTTCCCTCCTTTCTCTTCCTTCCTCTCTCGTAAGGCAGAGAATCAGGGTGCTCGATTGCATACAAGCTGGACGGACATGAAGTAAGGGGTAAGATATGTGACTGTGCCCCAGTATTTCATTTTTTTTTTTTAGATTGGATGCAAATCCCCCCTCCTCTCTTGCCAAGGGAAGAGGAGGATAGATAGGAAAACAAATCTGTTGATTATTTCTTGGCTGTTTTATTGTCTGTGACTTTAATTTAGGGTTCATATTGCCTGATTAAGTAATTACTTTGCAAATCTGTTACTTAATGGCTCAGAAGTGGACACCTGCGCAAAATTTTGAAAATTTGTATTTTTTGTAAGTAAAAACATTTTACATTGGTTTCTGTGCCACTTCAATTGAGGTATTCACTGCAGCTGCTTCAGCTAGCCAAGGTTGCTAATGGCTTTGTGACATACGTAAGGGCATTTTCTGATAAGTGATAAACATCAGAGAGTAAGTCTTCTTTAGTGATGAATGTTCTCATTCAACACTCCACTGTTCTGGGCAATATATATATATATATATATATATATATATATATATATTATATGTGTATATTATATATATATATATATATATATATATATATATATATATATATATATATATATATATATATATATATATATATATATATATAATATATATATATATACAGTATATATATATATATATATATATATATATATATATATATATATATATATATATATATATATATATATATATATATATATATACATACATATATCCTTATTATGTATACATATATATATACATATACACATATATGTGTATATATTATATATACCATATATATATATATATATATATATATATATATATATATATATATATATATATATATATATATAATATATATATATATATATATATATATATATATATATATAATATATATATATATATATATATATATATATATATATATATATATATATATATATATATATATATATATATATATAAATAAGAGGTCTGTATTCACGAAAAAAAATTTTTGATTAAGTACTGTATATTGAACTATACCAGGTATGTAAAGTTAATTGGATTGTAGAGTAATTGGATACAATCAGATACATAATCCCTTACCTATCCCAGCCCTCATGGAAATGAGAGAGAAGGGAGGACCAAGGCCTAACCCTGAAAGCTGAACTTTTGGATGTCTGGTCAGTTTACTTTGTGATGAAATAAACGGGGGATAAAGGAAGCAGAGTGAAGGGATGGAAAGATGCATCATACAAAAAATCCAAGAAATTATTGATGTAGTGGATGTGAGTGGTGGTGGCCTGGTACCTATTATGAATCTACCCAAGTGGAGGATACTCATTCTCCATTCAGTGAAGCAGTGGGCAAAATGTCACTTTGTTGTGTATGTGACCCATAGTGTCCTTAATATACTAAGAAACAAGCCATTCATATATTTAGCTCATGGGATCCAGACAAGGTAATCTCCTGTCATGTAAAACCTAATTCTGTCGTTAGTCAAATTTGAATGTCTGATCCACCCACAGAATCCAATTGCCAGTTAGGGAAAACTAGGCAAGCCTGTACCTGCCAGTCTAGTCTGTTGGCTATAGGAACCAGGGCTTATCTGGAATTCCAGACTGGTATTGATCTCCTCTTAACTGGAATACATCACAAGTACACAATGCTGAAGTGTAATCCCCCAAGTCTGGCGCACCTAGAGGGCCCTTGCATGAAGAGAATATAGGTTGGATGCAGATGAAGACATATCTGGAATTCCAGACTGGCATTGAGCTCCTCTGACTGGAATACATCTCAAGTGACAAATTGCTGCAGTGTGATCCCTCATGTCTGGCACACCTATAGAGGATACTTGTGTGAGGAGGACATGGGTTGGATGCAGATGAAGACTTCACTACACAGGTGGACTATCTAGAGGAAGTTATCAGGGAAAATATAAAGATGAAGGTTCTGTCCAGTCAGTGGCCAAATAATTAGGTAAAAATAGTGGTTAGTTAGGGGAGAACAGTTGCAGTCCTACGAAGGCTCAGTTATCTGTTGCAAGGTTAATGTGTGTGCTGATTGTGGGCATTAAAGTAAAAGAATGCTGGGCAGAACATTTTTTTGAGGTCATAAATAACAGATAAGAGCACGGTAATTTTATTTTATGCTGTTTTCATTTATGTTTTGACTCTATTTTCTCATTTTTTATTTGTACAACACAAAAGATAAATGTAATTGTGTGTAGGTTACGTACAAAAGCCCAAACTCATTCTCTGGGTCGGAGAACTTGCTACAGCTTGTTTTGGTTTTTGTTGTTACATTTATGATTTTTCTTTATTTGTATTTTGCTCTATTTTCATTTATATTTTTACTGTATTTCCTCTCTATCGATTTTTACAACTCAAAAGATAAATGCAATCCTGTAAGTAGGGTACATACACACAAACTCATTGGCTGGCATTGGAGAACTTCCTGCAGCTTATGTTTCATGTTGTTATGCTTATGATTTTCTCAATTATATTTAATGCTATTCGCATTTATATTTTTACTGCATTTGCTCATTTTTTTACAATCCTGTATTGTGAATGTATGTATGCGCACAAGCAGTGCCAACAGACAGTAGCGTCAGGTTGGTGTGGTGACCTTGAAAATTTGGAATTGTGCTA
The DNA here is from genome assembly GCA_039081455.1 of Macrobrachium rosenbergii. Taxonomy (NCBI): domain Eukaryota; kingdom Metazoa; phylum Arthropoda; class Malacostraca; order Decapoda; family Palaemonidae; genus Macrobrachium; species Macrobrachium rosenbergii. Next base: position 14,177,476 of record JANJGK010000053.1, on the reverse strand, counting down.
GCAGAAATTAGTCCTGGATTAATAATGGAACTGGATTAATGACTGCTGGATTAGTAATGGTCGACTTGTAATGGGGTGCTACAGGAGATTGTATTGTCACCTGTACTGTACGGTTTGCCTTCTCATAAATTTTATGATGAAAAATAAAGTGGCTGGATATGGAAGTGAAGGTTTATATTGGGGTAATGAAAGTTACTTGACAGAATGTACAGGTGGTGCTGTTTTAATCAAGAAATCACCACAGAATTTACCAAGCTTGCTTAATATAATGAGAGATAAGATAAATAAGAAAAATGAGTAATGAGGGCATGGTATGTATGGAGGGAAGAAATCAATTAGATGGAGGAAGGATCAGTAAGGTTATTTTCCAAATACATTTTTAAGGAATAATTATAATCTAGTACAGATTCTCTTGAGTGTGAATAAGATTCAAAATGCAGGTAAAACAATGTGCGTACTGTAGAAGATTTGGAAATCAAATAGACTGAATTGCATATGAAAGTTGAATACTGTACACTGGTACAATCTCTACTGCTAAATGGACATGAAAACATGTTATGTCAAACTATATCTAAAATGCTTTGTTGATTTGAGAATTAAGCCTTAAGAAAAAAAAAGTAGGACCTCAGTGTACAAATATCTCTTGTTGCAAATAATATAGTTCACAGTTTTGAGGATGATGATAGATCTGAAATAAGAGATCATCGCTTGACATAAAGATGGTATGTGTGTGGCTTATCTCACAAAGATGTATGGGAAATCACTGTCAGTGATCAACACCATACAGTCAACCCTCGTTAAGACGGACTGATAGGGGGGCCAGGGTGCCTGTCTTAGCTGATAGTCTGGTTTAACCGGCGATATCTATATATATACCTATAAATACCTATAAATAGACCATATTTCATTATTTTTATAAAGAGTATGAATAGTAAACCAATGTAAGAAAAAAAAAATGTGAATTAAAGCTCATGGTAAAAGATGAAAAATGAAGAGTAAAACATGATAACATATGTAGATGCCTAGGCCGAGATATGAATGCATAATTGTTAAGTAAAAAGAAGTTGAGCCTCTAAAATGAAAAGTAAGATAATGAAATTTAGATTACAGGTACACAATCCTTTACCTGAAATCCTCGGGGCCAGATGTGCTTCGGTTTTTGGAATTTTTCAGATTTCGGAACTGTGGGGTCAGGAGCATAATCAAACACCAGTATTGCAGCAAAAACATTTTTTTCCCTTTTTTCATGTTTTTTCATTTTAGTTATTTATTAATTATAGTTTATTATTATTTATATAATAATACATGTATACTGTTAAATGAATGTGAGATAATTAAGATCATCAGTAATAAAATAGTGGGACAATTAAGACCATAAGTTCACTAACACATTTGTTGTCAACAAAAACATTCCGTAAAATGCAAAAATATACATGATCAAAATAATAGTAATTCAACTTGTGAATTTTAACAATAAGTAAGACTATAAAATACATTTTGTTCATGAAACTTACCTGTCAGATATATATATAGCTGTATTCTCCGAAGTCCGACAGAATTTCAAAAAACTCACGGCACGCGCAGTGGGCCCAGGTGGTTAGTACCCATTCCTGCCACTGGGAGGTGGGTATCAGGAACCATTCCCGTTTTCTATTCAGATTTTCTCTGTCGCCGGTACTGTCAACATCTGTTTTCAGTACCTCCGTCTTTGGATTTCGTAAACTCGTTATTTTTCACTTAAGTATTCGATTTGACTTTTGGTTTTTATCACGGCTGCATCGTGATTGGATTGTGAATTGGCATACGTTTTTGTGGACTGTTTTTTAGTTTTGATTTTGATTGCTCTTTGATTGATGTCTGGATCTAGTTCTGCTAGCTTCAGAGTATGTTGTGCGAATGAGTGTAAGGTGAGGCTACCGAAGACTTCAGTAGATCCTCACACTGTATGCACGAGGTGAATATTAAATGATCGCTGCAAGGAGTGTGAGACTTGCCGAATGCAAGCTGGAAGGTGTTTGTTGCCTATATCCGCAAGTTAGAGCATCATAGGATCTGGAGGTATTCCTCCAGGAGTGCTAGTAGAGTAAGGATATTTATTCCTCTCCTGTAAATCCGAGCTTCTCGGGGAGAAAGCAATTAGATCCAAATTTAAGACAACAATTTGGAGCGGAAGGTGATACTTTCGCCTATGTTATTTTTGTCAAGTACTTGCTTCGGCAGTACTTATACTAAAATTGGAACATTACTAATTATAAACACCATCCGTGCTCTGGAATCGAAATTGATTTCTCTTTAAAGTGCAGTAAGTGTTGTGATCCCCCTAGTGCAGTGGAGGGGGCGTCAGATCGGCCGTATAATACCTCTAGGCCTGGACCTCTGTCGGACTCCCAGGACTTTGGGAGTGGGCAAGTCAAAAGCCTCAAGAGGGTTACGCGGACCCCCACCGATCTGGCGTCCCTTCGGCAGGACCTGTTGACGTTTCTCAGGCTGCCAAGGATCGTGCTTGTGCACATATCCTGAAGGTTTGCTTCTTGTCCTCCGAGGCGTCCTCCCCGTGCAAGGGGTGGAACTCTCGGAAGGACTCTCGCCCGCCTTAGAGAAGCTTCAGAGAAGAGGACGCTTCACGTCCTCTTTCTCAAGGCGTATTTTCGTCTTCTTTGAGCGTTTCGACGCTTTCCCATCGGCTGCAGCGTGACGCTCCGCAGCAGCTATCCTGGACGCTTCTGTAGCTGCTCGTCAGGACGCCCCTCTCGCTGCCGTGCACGATGCTTGGATGGACGCTCGACAGGACGCTCATCAGGACGTCTCTTTGGTTGCTCGTCGTGACTCTTCAGAGCAATCAAAGACCGCTCGCTGGATCACCATCGTGGTGATCGGCTGCAGCCTGACGCTCCGCAAGCAGCTATCCTGGACGCTTCTGTAGCTGCTCGTCAGGACGCTCCTCTTGCTGCCGTGCAGGACGCTCGGCTGGACGCTCGTCAGGACGCTCATCAGGACGCCTCTTTGGTTGTTCAACGTGACGCTTCAGAGCAATCAAAGACTGCGGGGAATCGAAGCTCCCTTCTGCGTGTTGCACCGCAAGGTCTTCGTTCTCCCAAGGACTTGGGAGACTCTCTGGTTTCTCCCATTGAAGAGAGAGAAGTCTCTTGTGAGTCAGAGCCTGCTGACCTTGAGCAGCCTCCTACTTCCTCGTCTACGGACTTCCAGGTTTTACCCGGTCTTCTCAAGGACTTCTTTGGCGACAAGTTCAAACCCTCGGCTCCTCTCTCTCCTCCTTCGCAGTTAACTTCGTCCAAGACGATGAGAGCGCCGGGGTTTGTTAAGATGACTTCGTCTCTGGCGACGAAGAAGGCGTTCAAGAAGGTTAACACCTGGATTGAGGAAAGAAAGACCCAAGGCAAGACTTCTTTTACCCTGCCTCCGTCCAAGCTTTGCGGCAAGGCAGGTTTGTGGTACTAGACCGGAGAGGACGTCGGCTCATGTGTTCCTTCGTCGTCCCAGGGGTCTTCGCTACCTTGGTCGACGCGCCTAGAAGGTCCTTCCTATCTGCAACCAAAGCGTCGTGGACTTTGTCGGAGACAGATCTACATTTGAAGGGACTTTTTCGTCCCATAGAAGTCTTTAATTTCCTGGACTGGTGTTTGAGGACTCTAGACATTAAGATTAGAAGTTCCTTCTCTATCAGCCTGAGGGAGCTGTCCAGCATCTGGATCTGCTTGGACAAGGCTGTCAGGGATGACTAGGAGGAACTGGCTTCCCTCTTTTGTGCGGGCCTCTTGAAGAAGAGGGCCTTGTACTGTAACTTTACACTAAGTCAGTTTCTCCGTCGCAGAGGGCAGAATTGCTGTTCGCCCCGTTGTCGAGCCATCTCTCCCCCCTGTCTTTGATCAAGGATCTCGCCGCCAGGAAGGCCACTCAAGATCTCTTGGCCCACTCATCAAACGCCCGGCAGTCCCTTTGTCGTCGTCGTCGGGTCAGACCTCCAGGAAACAGAAGCCCTTTCATAGAGGAGCTTCTTCCTATAGATCCTCTCCCCGAGGAAGAGGTCTTTCCAGAGGCGGAGCCCCGCCTAAACCTAGGGGCAAGAAGTGACCTGCAGCGCCTCCAGACGCCTGTAGGAGCCAGGCTTCTTTCGTTTGCGGGAGCCTGGAGAGCAAGAGGGGAGGACTCCTGGTCCCTCCTATTTTTCGAGAGAGGATGCAAGATCCCCTTTCTCGACACGCCACATCTGTGCATGTCGCCCAGGGATCTGTCGCCCTTCTACCATCAAGAGAAGCAAAAGCCCCTTTTCGAGTTATTAGTGCAATGCTCGAGAAAAAAGCTGTGGAGCTAGTCCTGGAGTTGGACTCCCCAGGATTCTTCTGCCGACTGTTCCTAGTTCCGAAGCAGTCGGAAGGATGGAGATCAGTCCTAGATGTCAGCGGACTGAACTGCTTCATGGCGAAGGGAAAGTTCACGATGGAGACGTCCTAGTCTGTTCTAGGAGCATTTAGACCAGGAGATTGGTTGTCTCGCTGGACCTTCGGGACTCCTTCTTTCACGTCCCCATACATCTCCAGTCGAGGAAGTTCCTGAGGTTTGTATCAGGGACGAGTGTTCCAATTCAGAGCTCTTTGCTTCGGGCTAAGCACAGCCCCTGTGATCTTCACGATCATCATGTAGAATGTGGCGAGATGGCTTCACTTAGCGGGCATACGAATCTCGCTTTACCTGAACGATTAGCTCTTTCGAGCCTCTTCACAGTCAAAATGTCTGGAGGACCTGAAATCGACTTTGATGTTGACGAAGTCCCTAGGACTTTAGTAAACGTAGACAAGTCCCATCGGATCCCGACGCAGTCCGTAGTGTTCTGGGGATTCAGATGGATTCAGTGGCTTTTCAAGCTTTTCCGTCTCAGGAACGGCAGCAATGCTTTGGAAAAGGCACGATCCTTACGAGGTTCGTGGCAGGAGTGGAGAATGTCCACAAGGACCATCTCAGTCGGCAGCGTCATCTTCCGCCGACCGAGTGGATCCTTCATGAGGAGGTGTGTCAGGAGCTGTGGAGACTATGAGGACGTCCCTTGGTGGATCTCTTCACGACATCCAGGACAAGGAGGCTTCCTCTATACTGCTCTCCCGTACTAGATCCAGGAGCAGTAGCGGTAGATGCCCTCCTCTGGGATTGGAAGGGAATGGATCTTTACGCCTTTCCTCCCTTCAAGATTCTGGGGGAGGTCATCAGGAAGTTCGCAGCGCCGGAAGGGACGTCAGTGATATTGATCGCCCCCTTTTGGCCAGCGGCAGGGTGGTTCACAGAGGTCATGACCTTCCTGGTGGATTTCCCAAGAGAGCTTCCCCTTAGAACCGATCTGCTCAGACAGCCCCACTTCGAAAGGTACCACAAAGCCTCCCCGCTCCGAGTCTGACTGCGTTCAGACTATCACGAAGTTGGCGAGAGCGAGGGGTTTTTCATGAGCAGTGGCAAGGGCTATCGCTGGCGCCAGGAGACCCTCCTATTTGTTGTACCAATCTTAGTGGGCCAATTTCAGGAAAGAGTGCAGAAGCAAGGGGTTTTTCCTCAACCTCGTTCTCTGTGCCGCAGATAGCAGACTTCCTGCTTCATCTTGGGGAGAAGGAAAAGCTGGCAGTCTCGACAATTAAAGGACGTTGACATGTGCTCTCGGCAGTCTTCAGACTTAGAGTTTTAGACTTAACCGACAATAAGAATCTTCACGATCTCTTGAGGTCCTTTGAGACTTCTAAGGTACCTCTCCGTGGACGCCTTCCTAGAACCTGGATATCGTCCTAGAATTTTTGAAGTCGGTTACATTCGAGCCTCTTCATTCGGCATCGCCCAGGAATGTGACAAGGGAGGCTTTTTTCCTAACTGCTTTGGCGACAACGAAGAGAGTTGGTGAAGTTCAAGCCATCAGCAAGCACATAGACTTTAGAGGGCATAAGGCCTTATGCTCCCTTAGCCCTATGTTTCTCGCCAGGAACGAGAACCCTTCTACCCCTTGGCCCGAGAGTTTTGAGATCAAGGATATAGCAGAAATTCTTTGGCAAGAATAAGAGAGAGTCCTGTGCCCTGTCAGGGCTCTCAATTTTTTCTTAGATAGGACGAAAGGAGGCCGAGGCCCGTCGGACAATTTGTGGTGTTCTGTCAAAGGCCGGACTTTCCGATATCCAAGAATGCTCTGACATTCTTTTTAAGAAGTACGTTCAGGGAGGCTCATTCTACCTGCCAAGACAGCGACATGAGACTCCTGAAAGTCAAGGCTCACTTAGTGAGAGCTATCGCGACCTCGGTGCCTTTCCAGAAGAACATGTCCCTTAGCGATCTTCTGGGTACCACCTTCTGGTGAAGCGATTCGGTGTTCGCTTCACATTTCTTGCGGGACGTGAAGACGACATACGAAAACTGATATTCGCTAGGACCATACGTTTCCGCATGCTTGGGGGCAGAGAGCAATACTCATCCTATCCTTTAGAGGTTAGGAAGTATTTTTTAATCTAGATTTTGTGTTTTTATGGTTATTGGGTTAGCCACTGGAGGTGGACGTCCCAGTCTTTAGCTTATACTAAGTTTTATTACTTAGATAGGCTCGGTCAGGTGGTTGGTCGTTGCTCCTTTTGCCCTCACAGTATGGTCTTATGATCTAGTCCCATTGTGGTCACGCCCCCGTGGACAGATCATCTAGAACTCACCAGCTATATAGGTCACTACCTTGCTGGAGACTCTAGTAAAGCAGAAGCAGGCTTGGGTGACAGTATCACGAAGTCAGCTATGCTAACAGGTAAGGAACCAAGGCGTCAATCGCCTACATATATTTGTTTCCTAAATCCTATTCTGTCTCTTCCCACCTCCAATGGTGGGATTCAGCTATATATATATCTGACAGGTAAGTTTCATGAACAAAATGATATTTTAATAATAAAATAAAGTTTGTTCATACTTACCTGGCAGATATATATAATCATAGTGCCCACCCTCCTCCCCTCAGGAGACAGTGGCACTAGAAAATCTGAATAGAAAATGGGAATGGTTCCTGATACCCGCCTCCCAGCGGCGGGAATGGGTACTAACCACCTGGCCCCACTGTGTGTGCCGTGAGTTTTTTGAAATTCTGTCGGACTTCGGAGAATACAGCTATATATATATCTGCCAGGTAAGTATGAACAAACTTTATTTTATTATTAAAATATCATTTCATCATATCGATCTTGGAGAGGGATGTTTTTTATTGGTACTAACGCTGTCATCAGTTTGCAGTCATAAATCTGAGGACAGTCCGGGAATAGGATTCGCAAGTGATGACGCATCACCACAACACACTTGTTGTGGGATTTTCATATCACTATATTAAAGTTAAAATTATTGTTGAATTCTTGTTTTCATGAGGAAATAATTATATAAAGCAAATTATTGAGTAATTTTTGCCATCAGCAGTCAAATAATCATGATCATAGTAATGTTCAAACTTAGTGCCGTCATGACATATGTTTCTAAATAGAACAGAAGTAGAGGGCTGTCATTGGCTAGCAGATCTCCATGGCAACCAGGCAGCCAGTCGGGTTTTAGCTGTATTCTGTCTGAGAAAGAACGTTTTGCCTAGAGAATCTGACGATAAGTGTGTTGTGTTTTGAATACAAAACGTAGTTTTCAATAGTGTGTGTATTTTACTGATTACATGAAGAATAGAATGAATTCCTTCTTATTACTTTGAGTGCAGAATTGTTTGTTCAGAGATTCTTCAGCAACAAAATATATACAGTATATGTATATATATATATATTGTCACGATGCGTATCAAGTACCTGATTATTACACAACTAATCTCAAGATTCAAAAATATACCTCACTTCAGCCAGATACCTGAACTCTCATAACATTAATTATTACGACTGAGTACTCTAAAGGTAACAGTGATCCCTTAAGAAAAAACTTATTTATCAATCACTTGAAAAATCAAACTAAGTCTATCAGAATATGTGTGAGGTATCAAAAATTAAACTAGAAATCTTCTAGAGTAAAAGGGCATCACTCCATCAAAAAACTCTGTTTCCCTGGTCTTAATTCACTTTAGCAAAACTAAAAGAACAAAACATGTTTATCACTTTGGCTTATGCACACACAATCAATCCTATTCACTGGTGATCAATAAATGAAACACTTTTTCTAAAAATGTTAAATACAAAAATTTATTTTTAAACTCAAAGTTTATAATTAGAATTCACAATTAATTAGAATTCACAATCTGAAAAATTTATTATTACTTGAAAATAACACAACACTCAATTAATTCTTGAATTAAATTATGAAACAAAACTAATTCACAAAAACTTTATCAAGAATTTAAATTAATCAAGCAAAATTTAAACTATCAAGAATTACTCAAAATTTAAAAAGAAAATCTTAATAAATGAAATCAAGTATGCAATGTTAAATTACGTATGCAATGTTAAATTATACCAAGAAATATTTAAAATGCTATGTAAATAAATGTTACATCACAAACATAAAAAATGTGAAAATATAAAGAGATTGTAAATAGAAAAACACACAAAAATACACATAAGATTTATCAATAATGATTTCACTTGTTCAAAATTTCCTAACTTATCATACCATGGTATTAATAAATAAAATTCACGTTACCTTACACAAAATTGTGAAAACCTCTGTAAATCACTTGCTGCAGCTGCGTTACACAAAACACACTTTTTTACCAGGCGCCATTATGAACTAAATAACTTTGCTAAATTCAGATCTCAAAAGTTAATGTTAATTTATGTGACCACAAAATACTACGTTAAAAGTGATCTCTTCCTAAGAACGAGAGAGAGAGAGGAGAACCAATTTGACTGGTCTCAGAAATCAGAATGAAATAGATTTTAGGATTCCAGTAACACGTGAAACAATTACATGTTGTCATTAAAGCATTTTGGGTGCGAGATACAAAAGTTCTAGAAGCAGGGAAGTGACGTCTTTAAAGCGTTTTGGGTGCGAAATACAATGGAGAGAAGCTTCTAGAAGGAAAGTTACGTCATCCCAGCAAAACGTTTTGAGTGCAATCTTACAAAACATGACGTAATTGATCAGGACACGTATTCTTTCTCTCCAAGTGGCGCACGTGACTTGACCAACGCATGTAACATGAAATCACTCGTCTTGAGCCCGTATGGGACGAATCGGTATTTGTTTTCGCAAGCTGTCATCACTAACCCAAAACAAAGCGTCTGCTCTTATCTTAACTGATGACAATTGAAATGAAACAAGTCTTGGTGGACACACACACGTGTTCACATACTACGCTTTTACCAAGAAAGATATTCGTTCTAAATTACGTTACTATTAAAATTGTATTAACAATTCTAAATTACGCTATCAAGTTAATTAATCATTAGTTCTTTTGAGATCTGATGCCAAACTAAATATGATACTTCAACAATCACTATCATTAAACATAACACATGAAAAAAGTAAATATGTCAAAATTATAGGAGGATATACGTATTACAAGGCAACATCATGAAAATATATATACAGTAGAACCCCGGTCCTTGACTGTACTAGAACTCGACATAATCGGATTTCAACACGAAATGTTGAGTAAATTTTGCGTCAGAGCTCAAACAACAAACCGGAATCCGACCCGATGAATCATATGATGTTTGTAGAAAAAAGTTTCGGGCGGCTGCCACTAGTTGGCGTTGTTGGTGGCGTTCTTCCCATGCTTATTTAAAAGCATTTAAAGCCCACACATGCTGCTGCTGCTGTTGAAAAACAAGCCAGATTATCGCATTAAATTAATAATACAGTATTTATAAGCCGAATTACTGTATGTCTGTTATCATAAAATTAAGAAAAATTTCCTAAATTACATCGGAACTCGGCAGCTTGTGGCAGATATAAACAAACCACAGCGCCACCCTGGTGGTGTATCGCAGTACTAATTACATAAACATTCAATATTTATGGTGAAATTTCATACATAAATATTGAATGTTTATGTAATTAGTACCGCGATACACCACCAGGGTGGCGCTGTGGTTTGTTTATATCTGCCACAAGCTGCCGAGTTCCGACGTAATTTAGGAAATTTTTCTTAATTTTATGATAACAGACATACAGTAATTCGGTTTATAAAAAGGATTTTGACAGAGGAAAAATCTATTTCTGGGGGGAGACCTGTGTCACCCGATGAAATATCCATTCAGCACATATTTCTAGGTAAATTCATTGCTAAATATACCAGAGAAAAGCTAAATGCAAAGCTGGGGTTACTACCCCCAGTGCAAGCTCCATAAAATGGAGTCGTGTATATGAAAGGGTGAGTTTGTCACTATCACAGGTCCCCGCCCTGTAGACATTCCCAATGTCAAAAGTCCTCCAGAGCGAGGTGCCGATACAACACCCGCACCGCTTGTGGACTATCAACAAACCAGCGCCATCTGCATTCCATAGTTAGCACCCACCACCCAAGCATGGTATTTTAACTAGGGGGGGGGGAAAGGAAAGAATAGAGGTGGGTCACCGGGTGACACAGGTCTCCCCCCAGAAATAGATTTTTCCTCTGTCAAAATCCTTTTTCTGGGTTATATGACCTGTGTCACCCGGTGAAATAATAACAGAGAATCAAAATACCATCTTGAAAAAAGATCTAAAGAAACCTTGTAATGGAAAGAAATAAACTATCATTCCAAATGATTTTTAATTATCCAAAATGAAAATATATAAGGACATAAAATATATTAAGGTGAGGGAACTATGTCCCGCAAAACAAGAAAACATTAAGACATGAATAAACGTACTTAATTGCTAATGACAGGGGACAAAGACAAAATGCAACATGGTCAGGAGACAGGCTGTGAAGTATGCCTGACCCGGAGGGGATGGTAAAGGGAATAAATGAGGCAGGTAGGTGGGAGAAAAAGTGACAGAAAATAATGAGACATAAAAAAGAATTATTTAGAGGGAGGAACAATGCTTCCTGCCGCCACTGTGGTGAATTTTAGAGCTTCTAAGGATTTCATATAGTGGCGTTTGAAAACCAGGGGAGATTTACACCCCATATATTTCTTAAGATCCTCAAAATTCATATGATGAAAATAATTAGTGGAGGTGGCCACCACCCTAATGTCATGAACCTTTGGAACTGAGTCTGGGTTTGCTTGTTTAATAAAATATAAACTCTGTTGTCTGATGGCCTTCATAGAAATAGTTCCTCCACCTTCTCTCACAAAGAGAGGCCCCGAAGTTATGTGAGAGGTTCTGTCTAAATAAGCCTTTAAAGTAAAGACCGGACATAATGATAGGTCTTGTGGAAGGGGGACAACCTTCCAGGGGGACCATTTATCTCGAGGATCTTCGTTCTTAGCTAGAAATTTAAGGTGAGGGGCTAGCAGAGCTTCTCCTGATGGAAGGAAATCAATATGGTTCGGCTCTCTAGACAGAGCAGACAGCTCGGAAATTCTAGCACCTGAAGCTAAACTAATTAAGAATAAGGTCTTCCTCAGCAAACTTAAGAATGAACAATTCTGATTATCCATTTCTGATGATAATTTAAGGACGTCATTTAAGAACCAGGAAACCGTGTGTGGACGGGTTACTGGTCTCAAACGAGCACATGCTCTAGGGATTGAAGAAAAATAAGAATCCGTTAAATTAATATTAAACCCATGTAAAAATATCTTTTTCAAAGCTGATTTGGCTGTAGTAATGGTGCTAGAGGCAAGACCTTTTTCGAATAATGACCTAAAAAATGAGATTGCTAGGTTCGTGGTCATTATAGTTGCTTCAGATTCTTTTAATTTCTTAACTGCTGAGTCATATTGTCTGAGAGTAGATTCCCTTTTGTCTGATTCTAGGAATAAAGTATTAACTGGATCAATATTAGCATCTTTCTGAGCTGCAAATTTCATGAAATCCATAAAGCTAGGGCATTCTGTACTCTTGAGGAAGCTGACACAGTCTGAGTTTGTACTATTTGCGTCAGTTTTGGATTGGGAATCTGTAAGCACCGAAGCTTCAGCTCTAGAAGAACGTGAACCAGTTGCTCTTCGGCCAGTTGGGAGCTACCAGAGCCACCTGGCCTTTGAATGTCCTGAGCTTGTGCAAGACCTTCATTAACAGGTTTACTGGAGGGAACAGATAGATCCTCTGCCACTTGTTCCAATCTATCAACATTGCATCTGTGGAGTGAGCCAGAGGGTCCAGGTTGGGAGCCACATAACAAGGAAGTTTGTGGTTGCATTCTGTTGCAAAGAGATCTACTTCGAGACCTGGTACCTGACTGCAAATCTATTCGAATGATGTTTTGTCCAAGGACCATTCCGACTCCAGCGGAGTTGTCCTGGATAGGGAATCTGCAATGACATTCCGAACTCCTGCCAGATGAGTAGCAGACAGATGCCACCGGTGTTTGTTTGCTAAGGAGAATATTGCTATCATAACCTGGTTGATCCGGCTCGACTTGGAACCTCCCCTGTTTATACAATGCACCACTACTGCGCTGTCCAAGACCAGTCTGATATGGATTAGACTGTTTGGACGTAGCTTCTTCAAGGTTAGAAAGACTGCCATTGCTTCCAGAACATTGATATGGAACTGGCGGAACATAGTGGACCATGTCCCCTGAACTTTCTTGTGTTGAGAGTATCCTCCCCACCCGCTTAGAGAAGCATCGGTGTGAATCACTAATGCCGGAGGGGGAAATTGGAGTGGTACTGATTTTGATAAGCTCTTGACTGTTGTCCAAGGCCGGAGTCTCTTTTTCAAAATTGGCGGGATGAGAGACACCTTGTCTCTGAACCTGATGTTGGCCCGACTCCGCCATACCCTGTTTATATCCTTCAGTTTGGTTTTCACAAGCAGATCTGTTATTGAAGCAAACTGAAGAGAGCCTAAAACTCTTTGTTGGGTACGGCGGGAAGCTTTCTTGTTCTTGAGGAACTGTCTGGTTGCTTTGGCTATTTCTCTCCGTTTGGCCGGCGGAAGAGATAGTTTGTGTGAACGTAGGTCCCACTGGATCCCCAACCATTGAAAGCGACTCTCCGGTACTAGGCGGGATTTCTCCCTGTTTATTTGGAAGCCTAGAGATTCCAGAAAACCGATTACTATGGTTGTTGCTTTCCGGCATTCGCTGGCGTTGGGTGCCCAAATGATCCAGTCGTCTAGGTATGCGGCCAGCATGATCCCTTGAGACCGTAGTTGCTGAACTACTGTATCTGCCAGTTTGGTGAAGATTCTGGGAGCTATGTTGAGACCGAATGGCATGACTCTGAACGAGTATGCTTGCTTCCCCAGTCTGAACCCCAGGTAAGGAGAGAACCTTCTCGTAATCGGGACGTAATAGTAAGCGTCTGAAAGATCTATAGAGGTGGTTACGGCTCCACGGCGCAGTAGGGTCCGAACCTGCGAGATTGTAAGCATGCGAAATTTGTCGCATTGAATGTAAGAATTTAGACGAGACAAGTCTAGGATTACTCTCTGTTGACTGGAACCTTTCTTTGGAACACTGAACAGTCTGCCCTGAAACTTCAAATGTCTCGCTTTCTTTATTGCCCTCTTTTGTAATAGATCCTTCACGAAGTCCTTCAGGGCTTTGGACGGTGACTGATGAAATCTGACAAGGGGAGGAGGACCTCTGCTCCAACTCCACCCCAGGCCTTTGGAGACTATGCTCTGGGCCCATGGACTGAATCTCCATTGGTCCCGAAAATGGTACAACCTCCCACCTACCTGAGAGATCTCACTGGGCGGGAGATGGTCTGCCTCCTCTGGATCCTCTGCTTCCCCTCCCCCGGGAGGAGGAGCAAGATGCTGCCCTACCTCTGAAATAGCCTCTGGCCCTGCTTCCCCTGGCATTCTGAATAGCTCGAAATGTCCCTTGGCTTTCATATGAAGCATTGAAAGCCGGGGATGAGACATAAGAGGGGGCAGCGAGGGAGTGATGGGCTGGCTGAACCAGCACGTACTGAGGTTGAGGCTGCGCATGGGAGGTTGAAGGCTGACCGGCTGCGGGAACCAGAACAGCCTGCAAAACAGTCTGGGTTGGGAGCCGCTTAAACTTCTTAAACCTCTTCCCAGATTTGGGATGAGGTCCGGCGGACTCCGTCAGCTTCCGTTTAAAGGGAAGACCCCAACGGGAGCTTAGACTTTGATTGGCCCTAGTCGCTTCGGCTAGGACCACATCTACCTCTTCTTGGGGGAAGAGATTAGCTCCCCAGATGGAGCTCTTCATAAGCCTATTAGGCTCGTGTCTGATAGAAGCTGCCGAAAAGATGTGCTTCCGGCAGTTCATCCGGGCCGTGATGAAATCATGAAGGTCCTGTTGGAAACCTGCTAAAAGAGATTTCGTCAGGACCTGGAATAGAGCGTCCTCGCTATAGACAACCGAAGTTGCCTCGGCCAGAGTCAGCGAATTTAAGGACCTGCTAAGTCTGTCCTTAGTCTCGGCTTCAGCCTTCAGGAGCGAATCCGGGATCTTTGGGAGTTGCTCGCTGAAAAGGGTAGAGGCGCAATCCAGGTCGAGTCTAGTTACTGTGAAGGTGGCCGGAGCTCCCTTCCAGAACTCAGAATCTCCGGGGAAGACTAGAGAGGTGGGATCTGTCTCTCGGAGATGAGGAAGGGGTTTGCCCTCTATGCTCATCTGACTTGTGAGCAAGGCCACCTTCGTTGTGCATGGGGTAGGAACAGCCTCCCCCAAGGAGAACATCGTGAACGTACCCTTGGCTGGGGTAAGTTTAGTGTTCTCTGCTTGCCACTCCGTCAGAGTACGCAACAGAGAGGACTGAGCCTGGTCCCTCGGGAAGATGACAGTCTCCTTAGGGACCTTGTCGGGCCGAATCCAAGCCTCCTCCGTAAGCCTGGCGTAACCTGGGTAAGGAGGCTGCAGACCAGGAGGGAAGAACTCCAGTTCCTCCAACCTGCGGGTGCCTAGACCCTCTATGGTGAGAGTACCTTCATGCTGGGGAGCATAAAGAGTTAGACGCCAGGGGTTTCCCTTATCAAAGGGAGGAAGGCTGGAAGTGTCCGGGACAGTAAAGGATCCGGCGGCTGCTCCGCCACGCATGAACCCAGAGATCAAGTTCTCTTGGGACTTAACCTGCTGTGACAGGGACAGCACGGAAGCATTGGAAGACGACAGCTGGGATGAGAGTTCCGACAGCTTGTCATCAACCCTCTTGTCGAGCTTCTGCATCAGAAGCTCGGCGAAAGCTTCTGCATCAAAGGAAGGAGGGGGGGGAACCTCCTTACTCTGTTTTGACCGTGCTCCCTTCCCAGAGGTAGAGGCCTTGCTCATAGACGGCACGGGCTCCTAGTCCCGTGCCGTCTTCGAGGGAACCCCGGAGCGGACTCTCTGGGTTTTTAAGGTCTTTTTCTTCACCGATTTTACCTTAGGGACGGTAGACCTTGCACCGTCCATAAGGTAAGAGGATTTCACAAACCCTCTGAAAGAGGAAGCAGAAGAAGAAGGAGAGCTAAACAAGAAGTCACCTGCCTCACTTACCCCCTTACCTGCTTGGAGATCCAGGTCCACGTTCATGGGTTCCAGATTCAGGTTCATTGCCGCAACCTCCTCCGCAACCTCTCCGCAAGCGGCCACATCCTCCTGGGAGGGTTGGGTCATCTCCCAGATCCCAGCGATCAAAGGGGCAGCTACTTCATCCGGTACTGATGCTGAGACCCAGGCGCCGGGGAAGAGAACACTACAAATCTCCTTGGAGAGAACATAAGGTTTCCCCGACCCGATGTTCCTCCCAAAGCCGCTGACCCAGGTCTTGAGGGTCAGGAGCGAAGAGTCGCGGGGGCTGCTGTCAATCTGAAAGAAGGAGAATGTCAACTAACGAAATCAACTATAAAGATATCTTCCAATTATCCACAAGAGACGTAACTCAAAAGGGAACTATGAACCAGAACTGAAATATCCATAGCTTACCGATTCATCCAGAACTCGCTCATAAAGAGCGTAGCACACCTCACAACCATCGGGGTGCCAGACGATAAGATCCTCCACGTGGACAGCGCATCCGGAGTGGGACCTACAAACTTCGTGCCCACTCGCCTGTTGGAGGACCGCCGTACACCCCTGCTCCTGACAACGCACCACCTGTAAGTGGACGGGTACATGAGTATGCTAATAAGGCACGCCGGAGTAGCGTCTTAGGATAATAAAGATTGACTGGGCATGCAGAAAGTCCGGTCAGACCCCGCCGGAAAATTCCGGTACAAGGATGAGGTATAACTAGCTTATACATGCCAAATAAAAAAGGGGGGACCGCCGGAGCTAATCCGGAGATACAAGAGGTCCCACTGATAACATGCGTCAGTGAATGGTTAACTTAAACTTAAACAATCAAAGAATTTCCGCTTGGCGGCGGGGGAGTCACGCTACACAGATATAGTGACGGCGGGGGAGGTGTGGTGAGCACCGACCAACCAAACACCATACCCACCGGAGTGGTATCAAGAAAGGAGGGTAACGAGAAAACCCGACCACCTAGCGGAAAACACATAAAGTAACTAGTCAAAGTTAAGATAGATACCCAGGTAAAAGAACAATGTTCTAAATAAATAGAACAGAGGATAAACAAAGCGGATAAACACTAGCAGACGTGCGAATATGTAAACAGAAGACAGTCAGGTGGAAAACTCTAACTGGCTACCGTAAAAATTCCCCGCGAGGTGACGGTCCAAGAGAACGACACCCTGGCTGGGGGAATTCGATTCACACTGACGCTAGGGAAGGGAGGGGGACAGGCCAATGGAGGGGGACCACTAGAGGCAGCCAGGGAGTGGGAGAGCACCCCCCGGACGCCAGAAGGCCCACCCCTTTCTTCCTCCCGAGGAGCCGAACATGCATGAACGACTATCACAGAAGGAGAGAGGACAGGGAACCCTCTAAAGGCCAAGAACGCAAAGAATGGTAAAAAAAGGATGGTGGCCAGGGGTGGGGAGGCACCCCTTGACACCAGACAAGTTCTCAACAGGGTGCCGATCAGTCAAGATTGGTAACCCTGGGCAGAGAGAACAAGGGAGAACCAATCGATGCGGGGAAAGGGGTAAGGAATGTAGGCTATTAAGGGAATGGTAAGGGCTAAGAGCTCTCAAGCCTTGGTAAGTTAACGAAGTATGCGAAAACAAACCAAGGGGGGAAAGAGCAGGGAGGAGAGGGAGAAGGTGGTAGGAGAGGGGGAATACCCATGAAGCTGGAGTGCTGTCCCGAAATCTGCGGCTCGGACAAGGGTAGGCTATGAGTAAAGATACCCTCGCTATTCCAGCTTAACCTTACTAGGACTCAGGAGTCCAAACGGAAAGGCCGAAATAGGGAGAGGGAGGAAAACGCAGGCCTAACACCTCCATCCAAACCAACAAAGCATCAGGGAAGCGCATAACATGAGACCCTCCTACACACCTAACCTCCCCTTCCAAAGGAAGGGAGCAGAACCGCTAATAGCCTAACTTCCTAGGCTAACCTAACGTAGCCGACCAGCGGCCAGGGAGGGTAGCCCAGGAGGGAACACGGTATCTAACTGACTAGGCTATAAAAAGTTAACCTCACAAATACGTATAATAAATAATTAATTCAAATAATAAATGACACATGTAGAAGGGTGAACCAAACCCGACGCGATATAAAGCGCGGAAGGTAAAATGGCCGACCTTCACGAAAAATAAACAACCAACATAATCTGTAAATATCCCTATCATCCGTGCGCTAAACATAAAATGAAACTAAAAGGCATAACCGTACCATCTCAGATAATATACCCAAGAGCTGAAGGAAGTGAGGGTCCCAAAATTAATTCAAATAAGACTGATTAAAGATCGTATAGGCCCGAGGGGGAAACTCGTAGCCTAAGCGACCAAGGACCCGCGCTTCCCCAGGGAAAGGGTAACAAAACTAAAATAATTAAACCAAATATGAAATTATGTAGGATATACATAAAAACATAAATATAAATAAACGGAAGGGGAACGAAGCCCCACCAAACAACCCCGCACCGAGACTGAAGGTGACATGAGGCCGGGAGAAAGGCGGCCGAGGCGGGCGTTATATTGTCCCCCAAATCATATAATTAGGAGGAAATACGGAGCCCCAACCGCCTAAAATAAAAGGAAGAGATGGTACTCAACTTAGAAGATGATAATTCCTGGGAAGATGCCATCATGCAGGAAAATAAAGCCCAAAAAAGCGCACTGAAAGAAACACAACTGAAGAAGATGCGTGCTAAAAATGGAATGCAGATGGCGCTGGTTTGTTGATAGTCCGCGAGCGGTGCGGGCGTTGTATCGGCACCTCGCTCTGGGGGACTTTTGACATTGGGAATGTCTACAGGGCGGGGACCTGTGATAGTGACAAACTCACCCTTTCATATACACGACTCCATTTTATGGAGCTTGCACTGGGGGTAGTAACCCCAGCTTTGCATTTAGCTTTTCTCTGGTATATTTAGCAATGAATTTACCTAGAAATATGTGCTGAATGGATATTTCACCGGGTGACACAGGTCGTATAACCCAGAAATATTGTATTATTAATTTAATGTGATAATCTGGCTTGTTTTTCAATGTTATCATTATTAACAACAGTTTTCATGTGTACCCATTGCAGTACATTCTGGTAGTGCCTATAGGCTACCTAGCCTAGCCTATGGCGCTCGGTCTATCATCAGTAATACGGCCGCATTGGTCATAGGCCAATATTTTTGATACAGTATGCATTTAAAAATGTAAAAAGTGCTTCTGATACGGTAAGTTATTCAACTCTGAACTTATTTAATTGTAATTTGTGTAAAGTTTTGTATAAAAAGGCAAGGTTGGGGTAATGACTGGTGGTCAGGAATGGATTAATCCATTTTCAGTTATTTCTTATGGGAGAAATTAACTCAGAATTCGACAAAATCAAATCTCGACACTTCTTCTGGAACGAATTAGCGTCGAGGACCGATTTTTTTCTTCTTCTTCTTCAGAAGATATTTACTAATGCTGCATTGACATACCTTTAAAACAAAATTCTTCTCTTTAATCTCTCGAGGATATAATTACGCTGCATAGAGGAAACTGGCAATAATTTTCTCTCTCTCTCTCTCTCTCTCTCATGTCATTTGCCACATAAACACAAGTATTGTTCAGTAACTCAGCTTTTGTTTTCATAAAGTTTACATTTGTCATGTCTTTTCTTTCCTAAAAAAACATACAAAGCACCGTACTGTAGCTACCAGTCAGGCAGCAGATAGGTAAAACTGTTAATGCTCGGTGATTGGCTACGATACTTCCTACCCTTCCAGACAATAGTATTTCTTAACGATGGTATGTACTGTGTGCAAGTTAAATTGGTTACAAGTTAAAAGCATTTCGGTTTAGTACAGTGTAAATAAAGAACAGTCTATATAAAATGAAAATATAAATGAAAAGTTTTTCATTTACCTTTGGTAAATAAAAAGGAAAACGGTATGTGACGAGGAGAGGAACAGTGACTATCTTAAATCATGGTCGAACATTACATATTTTAAATCAGCTGACCCTCTTTGGTGTCCATCTTATCCGATATCCGGATTAACTGGGTCCGGTTCAATGAGGGTTGACTGTAATGGGTAAGAAGAAGGAACCAAGAGAACTAATGTGGCAAAGGTTCAAGTGATGGAAAAGCCAAGAACACAAACAACTGATGATGTTGAAAAGTCCTTGTTAATCTAGGTAAATGAGAAACATCAGTGAAAATTGGGGCAGTTGCATGTTGGACTTATAAAGAAAACCCCTGGAACAAGTGATAAAAGATGTGAAATTGTTTAAGGCAAGCAGGGGATGGTTTGATAAATTAAAAAAAAAAGAAGTGGTATTCATTGTCAAGAGGCATGGAGAGGCTGCCAGCTCAGATAAAAGAAAAGTGATGAAAAATATGTTATAGAATACCTGCCCCAACAAGTTTTTGAAGAGACAGGCTTCTGAAAAAAAAATGCCAAGGAGGGCATGTACTACTCAGGAGGAGAAGGTATTTCCCAGACACAAGCATATAAAAGATAGGCCGACTCTTATGTTGTGTGGTAATGTGGGTGGGGACTTGAAAAGTAAGGAGTACTGATATACAAGCATGTATCAGTAAGAAAGTTAGAGGGTTTTAAAAAAATGTATAGAAAACATTGAATGGAAAGCTAATAGTAAGGCTTGGGTGACAGCAATTTTTTTTTCGTTGAATGGGTGGATGAAGTGCTTAGCCCTGCTGGAGAGAGGTTAGCCACTCAGGGTCTTGCTTATCCTTGACAATGCTCCTGTTCATCCTCCACGCTTGGGAGATGCATTTTTGGAGGAATGCAGGTTCATCTCAATCTAGTTCCTTCTTCCCATCACCATTCCATTCCTCCAACCCATGGACCAGCAAGGCACTTTTGAAGTGACTTGAGACACAGAGCTCATCTGCAGAGAGTTTTGGAAAGATCATTTTCATGTCCTTAATTGTTGAAGTCTCATAGACAAAGTCTGGAGAGAAGTGACTCAAGGACCAAGAATTCTGCCAGGTTGTAATTGTGGCCTGATTGTGTTACACAGTGCGATTTTAGCCTGAACTTGCTGTTCATGTTGTCAGGGAAATTGTCTCTGGGCAAGACTTAGGGCTTGAAGGTAGATGGTGGTGATGTGAAGCTGTTGGAGGGATACAGTGCTTAACTCACCACTGAAGAACTCCTAGACCTTCATAAGGAGCAGTCACAACAGACAGTTGAGAAAGTTTCCTGGGGAGGTGGAGACAGGAGGATGTCCCTTCCTCTTTAATTGAGCAAATGTGTGGGGTAAGGGAAGGACTGCAAGGTGTTGCTGAAAATTGTCATCCAGATAAAGCTGTAGCAAGCTGTGCCATAAACATTTTTAATGACATTGTGATATCTCACTTCAGACAAATCTTAAAACAGGCAAAAATCAAGTGTCTTGGACAGGATCTTAGCAAGACAGACACCCAGTGAACCACAGCAAATCCTAGTGGTATGTTTACAAAGCATACAAAGGAACTTGGAAAAGAGATTACCCTAGAAAGTTCATAGCCTGAAGCTTTCTTGATAGTCGAGTCCCCTTCCAGACAAAACCCGTCATCCTCCCCCACGTTGTCGTTGTATGCTAATAGGAATCCTTAATAAAGGGAAATTGAAGGTAAATGAACATTATTCTATGTATTTGTCATTTGTATTTATTTATTATTGTTTTCTGTATTTGAAACTATTGTTATTCTGTATAAAATATATTAGTTATAATTATTAGGGGTGTAGAACAGACTAATTGGATTTCCTGTATTTGGAAGGAAGGAAGGAACGAATATATAGTTTAGGTTAAAGGCCAAGCACTGGGACCTATGAGGTCATTTAGCACTGGAAAGGAATTTGAGAATAGGTAGGTTTGAAAGGTTTAACAGGAAGAAAACATTGCTGTTGCACTGTGAAATAATTGTTAGGAGAGGGTGGATAGCAAGATGGAAGAAAGATATGACTGGAAGTACAGTAAAAGGAATGAAAGGGGTTGCAGGTAGGGCCCAAAGGAATGCTGTCAAGAAACTTTTAGTTTATGAATAATTGCATGACAACATACTTTTTGGAAGGGCTTAAATTCATGAATTGGGGTTCCTCCATTAGGAGTCAGAGGGCAGAATAGAAAGGTACCCTGATGGGAATTACATGTATTTGGGATGACTCTTACCTACTGTTAAAGTTAGCAAACATCCATATGCTGTGAGGGGCAATTGGCATTCATATTGAACAAAAGAATGATGCTTTGCTGATCCACATGGACTGTCAGTAATCACTTGTTTTCCACCAGCTGGCATTGGAATGTTTACATTCTTGTCAGGCGTGAAGAATTCTTGTCACGATTCTTCATGCCTTGTCCTTGTGCTTATGATGTGAATTAGATGTAATCATTTCTACTATTTCTGGCAGTTTTTCTCCTGTACAGCACATTGTGCTTGTTTTCTGATTTTCATTTTATCATCAACAGCAAGCATTAGGTTCTATATGAAGGAGTATTGTGTGAAATGAGTGAATTTGGTTGAGCATGGAGGTCACACAGGTGCTACCTATAGGGGTAATGAGTGTGATTTTAATTTATTTCCTCTTGGTGTAAGAATGTCAGGAATTGTTTGATGAAAATGAATCATTTTTGGAGTTATTGGAAGATGTGAGTGTTTGTTAGTTTACATAGGCAATCGGTTAAGTCTGGTCATAAGTCTATTCTGTATATTCTTTCTTCTTCCTGTGTCATTCTTTTCTCATTCCTCCTTTTCCTTTCTTTTCTCATTCCTTCTTTTCCTTTCTTTTCTCATTCCTTCTTTTCCTTTCTTTTCTCATTCCTTCTTTTCCTTGTAATGCTGCCTGTATGGTTTAGGAGAAACAAGATAGATAAACTTGAAGATATGGGCTTACTTCTATTGTTAATTACGCACTTGACCAAGTATATTATAGGTAAGGATCGAGGTCCCTTCCATAGCGATCGACCTTTTCGGTTTCCCCTCTAAGAGAGGCGTTGGAGCCTTAGTCTCTCTGTAGCCCACCCTTTAGACTGCCCTGTATCAGTAGGCTTTTGTTGCTGCCAGGGAACAAAGGCTTGTTTCAGGACAGAGGTTTGTGTTGTTCACCACCTCTCAGTCATCCATCTACTGTCTCATAATGGACTTGTTCTTCAAAAGATTTATTTGATAGAGGTTAGCATTCACGTCAGTCGGCTCACGTGGTATCATCATTTGGCAAGAGTGGTATTGGTGTTTGCTGATCCTATCAAGTTATCTAGGGTCTATAAGCTTAGTATTCCAGTTACTTGGAGAGTTTCTGAACTGTGTTCAATTTTTACTTACTCTGTGTCATCATTTATCCCTTCCGTTTCCAATGTTAAACCCTTCCCCTCTCACTCAGTTCCTCGTGTGTCACCTATTTGTACTTGAGGCTTTCCTCTGCTACCACTTCTGGTGTTGTGCAGACAGTTCCTTCTGTTGTCTCAGCAGAGTAGTCACTCAAGTCAAAACTTTCGTCTCTTTGGGATTTATTGTTGAAAAGTTAGGCAGATAAGTGTGTCTTCCATGGTGGTGTCATATAAGATCCCCATACCATTTCCCTCTCAGCCATCTTGCGCTCCCCACTGGCATCCAGTGACGTTATTGCTGGTGATCCCGGGTGTGTCATCATCTCAGGTGTATATCGCCTCACTGTCTCAGTCTGTGGATTTACTGTTTTCTCCTGTCCCAGTTCTTCCTTTAGACTTAACGTATTTCAACCCTGATTCAGATAATCTCTTTTGGTTTTTTGAGTGATTCAAAGTTCGTGTTGCTCTGCTTTACCCTTTCCTTTTTTGCTGAAGATGAATATGTTAATCAGCACTATTTTTGATGCTTCTGCCTCAGCTCATATTAAAACGAGTAAGAAGTCAAATCTATCTGATTCTCTTAAAGTGCATTTTGAGGCTATCGCAAAAGTGTATCCATTAAATTTGGTTCTCAGATTTGATTGCTTTGGTTTCCAGTTTTATGAAGCTGCTTAGAGCTACATGTTATGACAATGTCAGATTTTCAGCCTTCCTCCATTCAAGAGACAAGTTTTTCAAGTTGCCTTCCCCATGGAAGAGAAGAACTCTCAAATCAATAAGGTACTTTGGCCTAATAGTGGGGTGGAAGCACTTATGAAGTCAGTTTATTATTCTTAGCATGACTGTTCATTTACTGTGCCAGGTTAAAAAATACAGTAAATAAATAATAATAATAATAATTAGATAAATGTTAGTCTTGAAGGGGATGTGGTTCTTGATTTGTTGAAATATTAATCTGACCTTGATATACCTATTTCTGAAGCTTAGAGAGGGTCTCATGTTTTTTGCAACTCAGTTTTAAAGTAATGGGAACAGTCGTGATTAATGATGTCTCCCTAACCCAGAAGTGTTAAGGCCATCACCAAGGATGTCTCAAACCAGGAGAATAGAGAAGTCTTAGCACAGCCTTTGAAGTTTTCCATCTAGCATTCAGTGCCAGCAGCCTTTTCAACATGAAAGTTCTGTGCACAATATCAGTCCAAATTGCTTTCAAGTTCTTCAGTAAACTCTTTCAAGGTGATCTAGGCTCATGTTCTAAGTGACAGAATCACAAAGGCAATCTTAATTGATGGTTTGAGCTCTCAAGGTCAAGTAGGAGGCCATTTACAGAGTTTTTTTGGAGTGTCTGGCAAACTTCAGAGAAGAGTCTTGGGTAGCTTGGGTAGAGATGGTTCTAAGGAAGGACACTTTGTACCTTTTGTTACTCTTCCATCCTGTCAGCATCCCAGATATCCTTCCCTGCCAACCCTCGTCACATACACACACATTCAGAGTTTTGGAGGAGATCAGAAAGTAATTATGCAAGAAAGTAATTGAGCCAATTTTAGACTGGTCACTGAGGTTTTACCATCAACTTTTTCTTGTTCCCAAGGCTTGGGAATGGGGAGGATTGGAGACCAGTATTGGAAGTTTCCAGCCACAAAAAGTTTGTTCGTTTTGCTCCCTTTTGGATGGTATCATTCAGTTCAGCCTTAGGAACCTTCCAAAAGGGTGACTGGATATTTTCTGTCAGTATCTGCCATGTGTACTTCCATGTCCCAGTTCATCCTCAGTCGAGGGAAGGTCTTCCAGGTCAAGCTGGGTGTGTTGGTCTGAGCACAATGCTGCTACACTATTCTCCCATGTTTTAGCTCCATTAGCGGGAGGGAGTCAACTGCGTTTGGCCCCGGTGCTGGGCATTCTGATCAGTGTTGGCAAGTCTGTTCATCTCTGACTGAGTCAATTGTTTATCTAAGGATGAAAGTCAACTCTTTTTCTTTTTGGGCTTTTTAGACAGAGACGGTTAGACATTTTCCATCACTGCTGAGAGAGTTTTGACCCTTAAAAGCCATGAGCCAAGAAGTGACTATCAAGCCATGAGCCAAGAAGTGACTATCTCTTCTGGGTCACTTGGTTCACGAAATATTAGGGAGTTGGACTATAGCAGGCAAAATGTATACAAATAACCTAGAGCATTTAGGACTATAACAAGCAAAATGCATACAAACAACCTAGAGCCCTTGGCAGGTTGGAAGGCCTTATGCAAGTACAACATCAAATCAGAGACAAGACAGTCACATTCTGCTCTAACAATACAACCTCTTTTTCTTACATAAGGTAATAAAAGTCAAGAAATTTGTTCAGGCCAGCAGAGAAACTTCTCCTTTGGACAAAGTCCACAAACATGATTCTTTTACTACAGTTTGTCCGAGGGAGAAAACACAAAACATGTTATCATAGACCAACTCTGCAGGAAATAGTCTTCTGTCAGAAAGGTTTCTTCATTCTCAAGTATGTCAGAAGTTGTGGAACCTTTGGTGAGCCCCAGACACCGATCTGTTCATGACCCAAAATGCAAAACTCGCAGTTTACTGTGCTCCATGTCAGGATCAGTGGCATAGAGAGTGGTGAAATCTAGACCCTTATGCTTTTCCTCAATTTGCTCTCCAGTAAGTTTTCAACAAGCTGGGAGTCTGAGAATACAAGCTTTTGTTAGCTGGTAGTGGCCCCAAAGGAAATTGTTTCCTGAGGTACCTCTTCTGGATGTAGAAGTTCTTCACTTCTGCCAATCAAGAAAGATCTTAGACAGATGCATTTGAGATGATTCCATCAAAACCTCCACATGCCTCATCTGATTGCGTAGAAACTGTCATCTGTGTCTTGTGAGTTAGATTCTTTTCAAGAGCAGACAGGGAACCAATCCTTAAGTTTAGAAGGCCTCCATTCTTAAACTTTAACAACAGTGGTCAGTTTATTGATCTTGGTGCTTGCCCTGATGGATTTCCAGCACCTATACCTTTATGGATAACTTTATCAAGTTCTTCTGGTATCTCAGGTGCACAAACCAGCTTTCTGTTCTATAGCTTAAACTATATCACTTTACATTGTCTTCAGTTCTGGGACATGCTAACTTAAGGTCTTCTGATCTTTTGAGCTGGAAGCCCCATAATATGACACTACCTCGGTTTGAGCGTTTGGATAAAGCTTCCTTTAAGAACTTAACTTCCAAAAAACTTTTTCCTTTAGTTCTTGCTATAGCAAAGTGTATTAGTAAGCTTCAAGCCATTTCTCTTAAGGCTTCGTTTAAGGAGACGCGTTTTTTCCGTATTGTTTAGGGCTAAAAACAATATCAAAGTAGAGCCCTTCCCAGATTTGTGACGCTGGCTAATTTGACTGTTTTAGTAGTCAGTGAAGAGAAAGCTCTTTTATATCCAATTATAGCTAAAGATTTATCTAGAAAGACTTCATTCTTGAAGAGGAGGAATTAAGAATTTATTCTTTGGTGTTAGGAGACCAAACACTCCTATGTTCAAGAATGATGTGTCTTTTTCTACATTGCTTTATAAAGTCAGTGCATGTAGAGTCGAAACCAGATCATTTGCCATTGTTTTAAAGTACAACATCGCAACATCCTTGCTGTAAGTATGCTTTTAATTTCCTTTTTAATTTGCTAGAGAAGGTTGTCAGTGCAGCTCAGGGGATGTGGAACTTAATTTTACCTTGCTTTGTTTGCAAGACATAAAATTTCTTGTGAGAATCGTCATGGTGGGGTGATTTTCTCCTGAACCAGATACGAGATAATCTTCCCTTTTCTCCTATCTGTAGTATGTTAGGAAATCCCAGTGCTGAGTTTGGGAAGCATGAAGGTACACATTAGTGTGTAGGAGTGTACCTTTATATTTGAAGGTAGTCATTGATTTTAGGTTTGGACTGTCAGCTGTGGGGTTTCAACTCTGACACAGGAGTGACTATTACTCTACAAGATAGATAACTTTTTCCCCTGTAAGGCTCCTCTGACAAATCTAGCTATGAGGACTTTACACGTGTTGTGGATCCACCATCTGGCGACAGTGCTTACTAGGAAGGATCACACAGCAAGCAAGAAAGTTTAGAAGCTTTTTCACTCTGAAAAAAGCTATTATTTCGCTTGGCTGAGTGGATGTTCTCTAGGTGCAATAACCCACCATCCTCATTCGATGCGGCTGTCAGCTGACTTTAACAGTAGGTAAGATTCATCCCAAATAATGAAAATTTATATGATGAAGTTAATTGTATGGATTCTTACCTACTGTTAAAGTGGACACCCACAGCCTCCCCACATATTAGTGGGTGGTCATGAGGAATTCTGACAAGGACATAAACATTCCAATGCCACCTTGTGGAAACAGGTGATTACAGACATTATTTGTGGGTCAGGCAAGGTTTATTCTTTTGTTTATTTTGAATGACAATTGCACATAATTTCACAAAGATGTAAGGTAACTTTAACTGTAGGTAAGTATCCAAATAATTCATTTCATCATAAAAGTTCATGATAAAATTGGAAGACTCAGACCCAGTTTCATTAGAGCTATGGTAAGGGAGGCTGGAGATGCTTGCAGATTTATGGAAATAAAAGCACAGGTAAGACATGAGTGGTAGAATGTCACGTGGTTCCTTTGTGTTGCACATTGCTGGAGGTTGGTGGTGAAATCATACCACCCTACAAAGCTGAGAAAGGGAGCAAAACACTTATTTACTCGTGACAAACCTTTCCAAATCATTGTTTATTCCATTAAATTTTTTAATGGACAATGCAGAGAGCATTGAAGGGAATAACTGTGAATTACTATGATGGAGAAAGGAGTAAAGTAATCCCCCCCCCAAAAAATACAGCTAAATCAAGAAAATACTTTGGTAATAGCGAGTGAGGTTCTTATGTACCTGAATGGTCATAGAAATGCACAATTAGGTTTATTAAGGCAAAAGAAAAAAATGGGCTCTGTAAATGATGGGTTTGTTAGTGAAACAAAAATATTTTATGTACTTTTTGGACACATTATCTGTCTCCTGGGGGATACATTGAGATTGGAGTAAGAAAAAAAGGAAAAGGAACAGCCAAGATGAATTGGAAAGTTGTTGTAAGACAATTGGTTAAAAAAAGTTTTCCATCAGTAAATAGGGGAAAATATTGAAAAGCTGTGATAATAGAAAGTTAAGAATTATGGCTGGAATGCAGTGTGAAGATCTTATTACAAATTGGAAAGTTGCCCATAAATGTGGCATCCAGAGATTGGGAGATAGAACAAGGTAACAGGACTGAGATGATTTGGATATATGATGAGCATAAGGAAAATAGTAGATAATGGAGTAATGTGACAGAGTCTAGTACGAAGGCATATAAAAATCACGGAGAAGGGGACCCTGTGGGCATTCAGGCAGAAAGTGCACTAGCCAGAAGGCAGTGAAGAGAGCTTTGTTTGCTGCTACATCTTACCCCAGAAAAGGAAAATTTGTGTAAAAATGTAATATAATTTTTTTTATTTATAAGGAACAGTTATCCTTTAGGCATAGTTTAATTTTAATCAAGACCTCTGTCTCTTTTTTGCAGGAACAAAGATGACTCCTATACTGAGTTGGATTGAAATGGGTTTTGACCTGCTTGTGATATGGTTACGATACACATTAGGAGCTTGGAGAATAAGAGGAGATATGAAGAATTTAGCAGATTCCAAGTAGCACAACCGTTGAAGTTTAATTTAAGCTTTAATAACTAAATAAATTAAGTAGATAACAGGGCAGAGCCTCTTATCCTGGAGTTTATGGTAAAATGTCAGTTATAGAGGTCATCAGGCCTCTAGTGGGCACTATAGGAGTTACAGTCAGCTGATCTACATAAAACTATCCATAATTGTCACGTAATGAACACCATGGATGGTTTACTAGGCTTTACAGTATAAATATAGTAGAGTATGAATTACAGTCCTATAGAGAAAACTTTTGGCCAACTCTTCCTCTTTACAAGTACAGTAGCCTTATGTTACCTGCAGATAATAGGCTACTGAATTAAATAAATGCTGTCTCTTTACCATTTATTTATCCAAGGATGATGGATGAGGAATGGTGAATGTGATAGTGATAATTAGGAGTAATTGATTATTTGGTTTTTTATTTTATTGTTATTTTGACAAGTAATTTGAGCACAGCATAAATTTTATATTGACAAAAATTTATTCATTTTATAAAGAATAAAGGGTGGCCTGTTGAAAACTAAATGCTCAACTTGTGATGTAAAGGAAAAGTTTTGTTTTGGGCTACATTCAAGAATCATCAGAGCAAAACATGTTTTTTTAAATTTTATTTTTACTTGTTTTGCTAATCAATACTGCTCTTTTTAGTTATCATACAAGCCACTTCATATGAAACTTTTATTCATTTGATGACATGCAAGGTAGCTTATTCTTATTCCTGCATTTAATATTCATCCTTAAATTATTTAGGATAGCATAACTTACTGTAGCTATTTGTCAGAATTCTAATGCATGAAACATTTAACTATTATGTATTACTAATTAGTACCCATTCAATTGCTCTGATGGACTATATTCAGTTAGTTTACTTAATCATCCAATATATTTTCTGTATATACAGTACTGTGTTTGCTGTTTCCTATTAAGAAATGTTCCAGGCTAATCTAGGCTGTGCATAGTTTATGCAAGTTGATGATAAGAGATTCAAGAATCAAGTGTTATAAATTTAGCTTTTTTACTTACTTGTACAGTAGCGCACCGAGATAACGGATCGTGGTATATCGTACTTCCGGATATATCGGTGCGAAATGGAAATATCAATTTGAGGTTTTTCGCCTTCGGATTGAGCACTGAACTGTTTTTTCAAATCAGGTGCCAAAAGGAATGCTGGGAAGGAATTTGAGTGAGGGAGAAACCGCATCACCCACACATGAATACGTGTTTATGCTTACAGTACAATGTAATTTCACTTTGCAATACTCTACAATACTGTCCTGCAGTTTACATTAACCTTTTGAGCGTCCTTTATGAGAGACATCACCGCTCCCGTATCATTAACCTGTTAAGCGTCCTTTATGAGAGACGTCACCGCTCCCATATCGTCACATTTTCTAGCTTGCAGAGCAGTCATTTGTCTATGCTAATTTTCATGGTTTTTTATGTGTTCTTTTTTATGTTGATATTGATTTTTGTAAAAAGATATTAGGATAATAAACAATGTAGAAAGCATGAAACATAAAAGGGAAAAAATTATTCTTTCAGATGCAATTTCCTGAAACCTAGAGCCAGTAGATTAAAGAATTGTTTCATTTCATATTCATTTATGTCATACCATTTTAGTGCACTTGATATTCTAGGCAAACTTTCTATATGCAGTATTCATCTAGAAACTGGATGGAAAATCTGTTCGTCACTGCTACAACGTGCTCCATGACTTTATCATCCAAAAAACTTCACAAGATATCCTTTATCCTGAACACTCAATTTCATACCCTTGGGTGAACAAAAAATAAAGGGAACTCCACTGGGTTTCCTTTATCCTGAACAAAAAGTTTGTGGAATCCACAGCAGAGAAAGAGAGAGAGAGAGAGTAATTTTTGTGCTGATTATGGAAAAGGCACTGTTATTTTCTTTTATTGTAGTCATCATCATTCTCTGCAACGAGCAAAAGATTTTTTTTTTGCATTAGATCACTTATTTTGGGGGGAAAATGGGATCAAACAAAAAGAAATCAGTTGTTTATCAATGGATGCCAGAGGTGGAGATCATTGTCCTCTTGTCAGACTATCTTTCGCCTTCAAAAAAAGTTGCCATTTACCGCTAATTTAGCTCATAGTGTTACCAACTGACATCCTACAACATGTATAAGAGGGAAGAGCATTTTGCCTCTGAAATCAGTAGTGCACCATCCTTGAAAGAGGTAGGATGTGTTGCTCTGTTGAAGGCATTGTGATATGGGATGTGGCCGACCAAGATATGCCATCGGTGACGCTTAACAGGTTAATAATAGGCTTTTATCTTACTTTACAAATACTGTTTGTTTATATAAATATACTCTTTAGCAAAAAAGAAAATGGAACAACTTCCATACTATGAGAAAACATTACTAACTTGATTAGTTATAACACTTCTGTAAGACAGTTATGAAATTTGTATTAAAGATTTATTTAATTTGTATTAAACATTTTACAGGCGGTCCCCGGTTTACGACGGGGGTTCCGTTCTTGCGCCGCGTCGTAACCCGAAAATCGTCGTATGCCGGAAAATCGTCAAAAATCATAAGAAAACCTTACTTTTAATGCTCTGGGTGCATTGAAAACAATGTAAACTGCATTATTATTGAGTTTTACATAAAAAAAAACTTCAAATTATGATTATTCTGCCGTTTTGGGGCCATATTTCTTCCGTCGGATCGGCGTACGACGCGTCGTAACCCCGGAACATGGGTCATAAGCCGGGAAATAATTTCTGATGAATATATTTGAAAAGCGTCGTAACCTCGGAACGTCGTAAGCCGTAACTGTCGTAAACCGGGGATTGCCTGTATAGATATTTTGTTGTTTTTACATTAATATTAGTATTTTAAAATGAGTAAATTATTGTTATAAGTGCTCCAGGGGTGTATATTCTTAAGAGCAACAGTTTTAGGAGGGTAATCTAAGATGACATTGGGTGTTTTGGGATGATGGTTTAGGGTGTATTTTTGTTTGAACAATTAAATTAGGCAGTGAACTGTTAAACAGTTATAAGCATTTTACAGTAGTTTAAGGGGTACAGGGTATAAATATACAGTACCTCTCCTTTATGGCAAAAACATGCACTCTCGTATATAAACAACGATATGTCGGAGTTTCTTTTATAGCAGGGTAGGCTCAGATGCTTTAATGTTATCTCAGTGAGCTACTGTACTAATTATTACTTTTATAACAATTACATGTTATATATGGATTTAATACATTGGCCATACCTGTATTTAA
The DNA here is from genome assembly GCA_039081455.1 of Macrobrachium rosenbergii. Lineage (NCBI taxonomy): Eukaryota > Metazoa > Arthropoda > Malacostraca > Decapoda > Palaemonidae > Macrobrachium > Macrobrachium rosenbergii. The sequence continues at coordinate 14,145,687 of JANJGK010000053.1, read as the reverse complement.
GACATGCATAATTCCAAAAGCTATTGTATTGTTATGGGTAATTCATTAATTTGTCAGTTATTTTGTGAATTTGTCATTGCCTTTCTTGTTGTTTTCTTAATATTTTCAACATTTTTGATGTATGGTATGTTTTCTGTATGTTTAATCATTATATATAGTTTATATCTATTCATTATTTAGACTGTCAAGGCTAGCTGAAATAATATAGGCCATGCTTTTGCCTTAGGGTCAGTTATCTCCAAAAATCAGATATCCCGAACATTCTTGGTCCCAATGATTCTGGACAAGAGGCTCGCTGCTGTATACAGGTTCAAATTAAATGGAAATTAGTTGTGCTGGTTTTATACTGTGAAGCATCACCCATCCACTTGAAGCCTCTCCTGTAAGATAAAGAAGAGAATATTTCTTACTTGTGGGAGAGCTTTGCAGATTTTAATATAATTCTTCATTGTAATGGATTTCCTATCACAACTGCAGTTTCATTTAATATATGAAGTATTAAATAGCAGTTATTTGTAACTGAAATTAAAATGACTCTTGTTTATAGATTTGCTTCTGAAATGAAAAGTTGTGAATCACTGTATTCAGTGGCTATTTTTACTGATATTTTGCAGTAGGTTGTGGTGACTTTCACTGCACCATTACAAACATTAAACTGGAGAAAAATTTCCATGAGCTTGAATCAAGGTATTTTTTATACAGAATTTTGTGGAGAAAACAAACTGGGACTGATTAATGAAGTTTTGTTTTTTGTACTTTACATATATTTTTTTACCACAGTGACTGAACCTGCTGATTAAAGTTGTCTAAAAATGTGGCCCACTGAAAAAAAATTCTAGTTAAATCATTAGTTATTTGCAAATATCTATTCTGAAAGTTGCATTAATAGGTATTCCCTTTAACCATTGAGCTGTTATGGATATATAGAAGTTTTCGATTGTTATGCAGTACAGGCAGTCCCTGGTTATCGGCGGTCTGGTTTTTCAGCGCTTGTCTAGCGACGAAAATCGGTGATTTTCGGCGCAGATAATCATGTATTGGCACTGATACATGCCTAACAGAGGTGGTTATTAATCATGTATTGGCACTGATACATGCCTAACAGAGGTGCCAATAACCGAAAATTGCCGATTTTCGCTTATTGTCACACTACCGGAATGGAACCCCCGCCAATAACCGGGGACTGCCTACTATTTTTATGGTGTACTGTGGAGAAGCGTGTATTCTGTGCACTCACACTGCAGGTAGATTTTTCCTTACTGTTTCAAATGATATTTCTGCATTAGGAACTGGAGAAGCTTGTGATGCTCAGCTAGACTTCACCCCAGTCCAATGTAGCCTTGAGAATATAATGCTCTTACAACTTTTGAAATTATTCACTCTGCACTTAGTTTCTTTTATAATTGGTGTGTATTACATTTCTTTGATATTTTTTGAGTGATCAATTAATTCAATTTTCTTCCTTTTTACATTGAAAAAGTTGTGGTTATCATTAGCAGCAAATAGGTATGATAAGTCACATGCATGCCTTGCATATTCTCATTATTCTATTATTAGAGTTCAGATTTGTGCAGTGTGTGAATTAGTTGTGAGCAGTAATTTGGATTTATATGATCACTTATACTGTTAAGCTTTTAAATTCTTTTGGAATTGATTTTAAAATATGTTCACATTTCTTTAACATTATGCACAATGTAAAGGTTGTATTGCAGTGGGCACACTTCACTTTTTGAGGAAGTAAATGACAGAGGTGATATGGCTGTTACTTACAGTTTTACCTTTAAGCCAGAGGTGATATGGCTGTTACTTACAGTTTTACCTTTAAGCCTCTGTGATATTTTATTTTTTTAGCACCAATTTTATTCTGTCTAACCCCTCCCCCCCATGTAACAAATAGCTAAATGTTATTTGACTTGTAATACCTGCTTGGCATTTAGCCTACATTAAGATACATTTCAAAATTTATACATGACAGTCTTTTTACCTTCATAATATTGCTAAATTATTATTCTGACTAATTTTACAAGTTTATCGAATCACATTTCCAGACCTATAGGGTTAGCATGATGGATTTGTTTTTGCAAATTTGAAAATTGTAATGAGGTAACATATAAGAACATCTTTTTTAAAGAAATTGCTCTTGGCCTATTTCAGGCAATACCAGAATATGTTGTAGCTTATTAATGAAGTACTTAAGTGGTGGCAGGCAGGGGTGGATGAGTTTGGTTATGGTTATTGGTGGGATTATGTTAAAGGACTACAGGGTTATATATCTAGGAAAAATTAATTACTATTTGTCCCTATGAGAATACAAACCTTCATCTTTTATGTAGAAGACTCACTCCTAAGTTGGGCAGTAGCATCTTGTGGGACATGAGTGGTGACGTTCTGATCACTACCTGGAAATTCAAGCTTCTGGGTTGCATGTGTGAGCAGAAGGATGACTTCTGTAACCTCCTTGACAGCCTGGCACATACCAGTGCAAGGGGCTGACAGGGCCCTGTGCCAGAGTTTGGTATTTGTGCCTGAACCTTACACTAGGAAGATTCAGAGGAACCCTTTTTCTCTCCCTTTATGTGTAAGGGAAGTGCAGATCGGTAAGTGGTAATATTATTATTGCAATTACACCTAATTAAAGAGAGAGAGAGAGAGAGACCAGCTATTTCACCATTTATTCACCTACTTTTTGCCTACCTGTGAACCTTACGTGTTATGCTTTTTAGTCCAGTGGAGCTTGGAAAGTTACACTTATTGAGCAGCCACCACAAGCTCTAAGGAAAAGATGTGTTCTTGTAGGAACATCAAGTAAGTAGGAGAAGATGGCTGTAAATTGCCAGGCAGCTACCCTCAGTACCTGAGCAATTCCCTTGTAGTGAGTACAGGCAATGTTCCAACTTTACGGTGCTTGGCTGTTAACCTATTTTTATGGTGCTGTAAGCGGGTTTATAGCACCGTAACCTGGTTTTACAGCGCCATTCCCATTATTATTATGTTGTTCTGGTTTATGGGATTTTTCAGGGTACGGTGCGCCATTGGGTATGGAACCCCCACTGTAAACTTGGTTGGCTCTCAGGTGGAATAGAAGGATGTCCCTCTTGCCTGACAACCTATACATCTGCCTGATCACCTCAGGAAAGTAAAATTTATAAATATTTTAATTATCACCAAATTAATTAGAAGGGTTAAAGGAAACGCTAATGAAAAAAAATATAATTTATTTACAAAAGTAGCAAAACTTTTGTACAAAAATACTTTGGTCTCTAGAAACAGCATGGGTTCTTCACAGAAGGAAGGGCACAAATTGAACACTCTGGTAAAAGCACCGCCTTCTGCGGCAATTATCAAAGAATCTGTAACAAAATGAAATTAAGGTAAATTTTTCTAAGTCAAAAAACATGTAATTTTCACAAATTTTGGGGGGTACTAAATATGCATAGATTACCTTGAAAACTGTCATGGCTAATCTTACATTATCACAAAACATCCCTCCCCCAAAAGTACCACAAATGCCAAAAAAATAAAAATACTGAAGTGCTGAAACAGTGCCAAGGTGGCACCGTGATTGTAATTAAAAAATTCATAACTCGGTTGCCATTCATGGAATTTTTACAATTAATCCTAATTATAGCTTAAACATTAAAGATTAAAATACGAATGGATTTTTGGTTCTTACCTAGTTGTTAGCAGGCTAGAACTTGGTGACACAGGCACACTGGCTTGCATCGACTGTGGCACAGAAGTTGACTCTTAGTGCTTGACACTGGGACATGTTGCACCTTTTACGTTTTTCACTCTTGAACATTTCCGCTGGTGCATTGCTTGTTTCTTCAAACTAGCTGGTTTCATAATGATCAGCCTGAGACCACGTTGCAGGGTTGTGGACACGTTGAGTCTAATGGGCCAAGGGACAACAAAGTTCTTCCGAAGTTGCACCATAGTTTGCCCTATTTAGCACATGGATCCAACTGCTTCATTGAGTGAG
>JANJGK010000053.1:14114462-14131962 GCA_039081455.1 Macrobrachium rosenbergii | reverse complement strand
TAAATCAGAATCATGTTATTCTTTTGTTAAATACTGATTCTCACTGAATAGTCGTAATCAAGAAAAGATAGAGGCAGCACTTTAACTAATTACAAATAAATACTGTACTCAGTGATAAATCTTGTGCCCTATCTGTGTAAACAAGTGAAAGTTGATTTGTGCATCTTACCATATGTTGGTTCATATATAAAACTTATACTGTACATGTACTGGTAATTATGGGCAACTTGCCAACATTTACCCAAAATTTGCATGTTGTGTATATTTTGCATAACTGCACAATGAAAAGTCATTTCTGTACATCCAGATGCATAATAGTCTGCATATTTCTCAGTTGAAGATGCAAGTGACTCAGTATTGTATGCTATCACCTTTGAACGCTAGTAACATATCTGTGATAGCGACTTTGTTTCGGCTGGCATGAAGAGGATATATTAAACTGTATTTGAACATAAACAGCTGACTATTACTTACATAATTTAATAATAATGCTGGATACTTTACATCCGATGAAGAGACAAGAACATTGTTGGTTTACAATCATCTATGTATTTTCAGACCACTTACCAAACTACACCAGGTTACTTGGTACAAGTAAGACTTCTTTACCAAAATCCAGTCATGGAAGTATTCTCAAGTACAGAGCACTGAGATTCCCAGAGAGTTTTATCCATTGCAGAGATATTATCTTTTCCAGTACAAACACATGCTTTTTAACTGTAAGTGACCGTCCAACTACTAGATTTGCAATTCAGTTGAAATGGTGATGGATGAAGGTCCCAGGTTGGTTTTCATTACCATCATCGACATATATAGCGAGTGGCAGGAAATGAGACAAACAGAAGAATGCTTCAGCATGGGAACAAAGAACTGAATGCACTACACCTGAGGACACTCCATGACTGGACTTTCCTTTTCAGATTATTGATTCATAGATGTAAGGTATGATATACAAAAATAGTATATGATTTATTTACATTTTCACATAAATGTAATGTCTTCATCATGGAGAATTATATGTTATCCACACGTATTTAGAAAATATTGATGAATCAAAAGCTCTTGTGTTGTCACAAGTTAACATCAACATTAACCTTAAGCATCTTTTGCAGGATTCAAGAAAAGGTTAAACTCACTTGCTAAATTCCACTAAGCAAACTCTTGAAGTTTTCTTGTTATTTACTGAGAATGAATTAAAATTTAAAATTAATTTCTAGCTTTGGAAATTTTATTTTTGTTAAGAGATTTTCGTTTTCAGAAGGCATATCTGGATGTAAGTGTCTCATTGATACAATGCTGCAGAATTTCATGTTTGCAAACTCAGTGACTTACTTTCCAGTCACTGGTTATAACATTGCATTACAGACCACTGGAACCCTTACAAGACTACTCTGGATCTCAGCATGTGGTGTTAAACCTCTTGAATTACCTGCCACAGTTATGCATTTAATCTGCGATAAATCTTGATGGGATTTTGTCCCTGGTGTGGGGACATACTTGCCCAAAGAAGGAAACTTTCTCTTATATTTTTTGAAAAATAAATATGAAACACTTTTCATTACTTGAAGCGATTATTTTTAATGATTTACAACAGCATCACCGGTTAGGCACATGTAACAAATGTAGATACAGATTTTAGGCAAGTAATGCTGTCCCTCCCTATCACAATGCCTACATAACTAAGATATCTTCACTAAACATAATTATGTAAGCATATCACATGACATTAACATCAGGCATCATGTCATTCACAATATTTTCTGTATATACACTACATCTTTTTGTGAATAAGCAATAGACGAACACAAAACAACTATACCTGAACTGCACCTTAAAAGTTTTAAATAACATTCAACAAATACAGTACCTACACGCTATACGGTACAAACGCCTCTACATAAACTTCAATGTAATTTTAACGGATACAATCTGCTATGTAAAATAAACTTCATAGGGCCATGGTAAATGACATTTTCCAATTATGCTTTGTCTTTGTCTTAAGATTTCGCCAATAGCATTATCTGAGTGTTTTGGCACAGTATTTGGAACTCATGCACCGCCCAAACAACTATGCGATGATTCAAAACCCATGGACAACAATCTTCTTATTGATTTAGTGATAGGCTACCTGTATCACACAGAGTAAAATGTTTTCATTCTTGATGAGTACAAAGGTGGGTGTCCATAACCCAATGAGGTTCGTATTTCTTTCGACACAAAATCACATTTAACAAGCATGACTTTCATGTTGAAAAGTCTTATTCCTTCTTTTAATACAGAAATGACTTACAAGCTCTCACTTGATTAAGATATCAGTAATGCCAAAGTTAAAACTTCAAGTTTTCTAAATGTATTTTAACAATACAGTACCATCATTTTTTATGACTAGATTAAGTTACACAATGGAGCCACAAGCAGTGGAAGATAATGCTAAAAATGATAGTAGTAGTAGTAGTAGTAGTAGCAGTACCACTCAACATTAACATATATACATATACACTTAAATTAAGCTTTGTGCCAACTGAAGCCTATTTCTATCAAGTGTATCAGAGTTCCTGGGGACATCACGTTTTATTTTGCCATGTAAAACACAAAAACATTAAATAGTGGCATAATTGTTAAGTTAAATAGCCTTGTTTTGTATCTGAAGTTTGTTACAAAGATAATAGTTTCGAAAGGTCAAGTGATGCGATTTCACAATATACAAGTGAATGAAAGGAAATTCCATCAATGCTTCGCATTTAGAGATACAAGTCTAACATTTCTGTTCATGTTGTGCTGTTGGAGCAAATATTAGAATTGTATCTATGAGATGCTTTAGTAATTCAAATTTCTATCCACGATAAGAAGTTAAGTCTAAGTTTTGCCCTGTTTTTTCACATCGTTCATGATACCATTCCTCCATATCTTCCAATACAGCCAGAGCTCTGAATCACACAAGATAAACCATATTATGGCATGAGTTTACAAGGAAAGAACAGCATTAACATATGTGGTCATCTATGAAAACACTTGCCTGCTCTCGAATTTTAAAACGGAGGCAAGAGTTTCTGGCATGCCATAAGAAAGAAATGACCATACCTATTAAATGGCAATTTCATTATTTCTACACAGTACAGTACTTCTGAAGTATCTTCAATTTGTAGGAAAGATGGCAGCACCTGACAAATCTATATAACATTAATGCCAAATATAGGCGCTTCCCTGGAAATGAAAATGTCAAACTTTGCTATAAGATCTTATATTTGGGAAGTTGTCTCATAAAATGGTGAGGTTGTAGCAGCCTTTATGTATTTCTGTGGGATTGTGTGCGTACATTTCGTGAAGCTAAAGGAGAAATCTGATTACATATTGTGTAAACAATATGTAATAGTGAATGTTTAGTAAGCTAAGTAAATTTATTTTCAATGATTTATCCAGATGTAGAATACATGCCGTTGTTATAGCAATAATTTGAAGAAAAAAAATTGTGTGAATTGTAACACCACTGTAAAAAACATATTAGTATGATCTATTTTCCAATTCTCTGTGAGTTGAGACAGAAAAATGACTATGATTATTAGAAAAGTAAAAGCACCAGTACCTCCATACTTTATTTGTAGGTGACAGCGCTTCTGTATTGTGCAAAAATGGGTTTAAAAATTAATTTAGCATATCTTATGTGAAAGAAAACCACTCATGCATAGAGGGTAATGCATATCTGTTGTGCCTTACATCAAAGTGTCTTTCACGGTCAGTGACAATCAAAGAATGTACAGTATATTTTCAGATAAACATTTCCAAGTGTGCAACACTGTATATTCTTCTATTACAAAGCTCCCAAAGATGAAGATCAATCTGAATATTACCTGTCATATAATCTTGTGTTTAAAAATTTAAAATAATGAGCAAGATCCACCTAAAAAACACCGCCACTTATTAAGTGTCTATCATTATCACGAGCCTAAGATAACTAAAGTGCGAGCTCCAAGGCTTCAGCTAACAATGAGGGCTTCAAAATAAATGACCTGCAGAACATCAAATCTTTCTTTTTTATCTTCCAACAAGCAATTAGATGCAATTATAAACTAGGCCAATGCATCCTTTTATTTTGCATAATTATAAAAATGGCAACAGGTGTCTGATTACCAATGAACTAGAGGGTATGTTTCAGAATTTTTCTTGTATGTCACACTGCCAGAGATAATGCACTGACAACAACACATTATGGTTAGATATAAAAACTTACCTTTACAAAACATAATCTTACTCAAAAATACTGATACAACACTTAAAAAAGATGCATACACTTTATCTCACATACTGCACTGAACATCGGTAGTTTAACAGCCTTTTCAATACTGTATTGTTTCTGTACATTGTCAAGTGTTGAGAAAAACATGTTCTAGAGATCTTGACAAGTTTGTTGCCTTCTATACATCTGTCTATTTTCCCTCTCAGTGTTCACTAGGAATTTCTTTACAAGACTGAATCAAAGGTGTCCCATGTTGAAACTTTTGCCTATTATTCTAATATATGGAATGCTCATGCAAGCATACACTTCTGAGTTACACACACACCAGCTGCTGATAATGTTCCTGTGCACTCTTGTCCTGAAGAAGGAATTGTTCTTTCTTGTAACATCCAAAGGTAAATTAATGGTTGACCCTTATTTGAAGTAAGTGTTAGTACACGAAAAAGATTTAAGCATTTGCTTTTCTTTTGCACCATAGCAGATAAAGCTCACAGATATAGAGGAATATGCGTGCATGTATGAGTTTTTTAATAAAAGCAGGGAATTAGGCTTCCAGTTTCATAGTACTTCTATTTATGGCACTGCCTAAATATGATAGTAAGAAGTTAGATACTGTACTCAGAGACAACAGTGTCTTAAGAACTCCATACCATTAATCATTAAACAACACGATTCATTGGTATTTAGCTACCATCCCAAGAAGTTGATCATCTCATGAGAGGCATCAAGCTCCATAAAAAGTACAAACAAATCCAGAGACCAAATGTTAGAACTAACAAATTAGTGCCTCCAGAGAAATGAAACGGCTGTTTATCTATAACCCAATCACTAATTGATTAACAATAATTTCTGATGGGGCACATGAAAATCTAGTATGAAGGTGGCAACACTTCAAAATTTTTATATGAATATAATAAAGTACTTTGAGTAGCAAGCTTTTAAAGGCACATGAATTCCTTCAACTCACCATTTCTCTTCCATAATCCACAGAAGATACGAAGAAAAGCAAGAAAAAACCTATGAACACTCAAGTAAATAAACACCACATGTAACATAAAAAGTACTGTATGCTTTTCATTGGTCATAACTGCTATTACTGACCCATGAAAAAAGCAAAATAAGGAGGATGTGAGCATCTTTTCTTCTAAATACAGCGCCGTACTCACATTACAACAATATGACAAAAGAAATACCTGAGTAAACTACAACTGAATATTTACAGTTTTAAATTCGTATAACATGAAAGATAACAGTTCATGATTTAATGCCACAATTCTTTGCAACATTAACTTCAAGCAACTTTCTAATACAGATAAACAAAATAAGTTGCCATAGTAAGTGCATCAGGTTAAAAACAATGCAATAAAAAAATCTTCCATCTTATTTCATTAATTTCTAAAAACGGACTCAAAAGTTTTAACAGAAAAACTGCTGTTATTCTTTAGAAACCATTTGTGCACACAAAACAAAAGAAGGGAAGAGAGTTTTCAGAGGCATGTGTGACTGGTATGTGAATATTTAGCGAACCATAAATATTAATTATCCCACCTGCTCTGCTTGGTCCTACGCTTTTACTTTAAAATCTATGACAAAGTCACTTGTCTATAAATAAAATCACTTGCCATATCTCTGATAATTGTGATGCCCATTACCCCAAGTGAACCTGCTTGAAAAAGTAGCCCTTCATCAAAAAAGCATATCTTTTAAGTCAGAGAGAAAAATCAGAGATAAGGGCACACTTATAATACACTGGGTATGGTTAAGCAGTTATAAAAGTAGAGTACTCTAAAAATGGAAACCCAATTTCCCCTTGGGAAAAAAGTGAGTTGCATTTAGTACAATGCCTCCTCACGTCTTACAATCAACACATCTGTACAATGGAGTTTTGTACAGGAAACAAATGGCTATCAGAGTTCACTAGTTTTCCATATCTAACATAATATAAAAGAATATTCTTTAAGAAAATATTTTGTCTCTCTTATTCCCCACTGCTTTAAAAGCATCCACAAGCAAACATGGGCAATGCACAACTTGAGCACACTAGAAGAGAATGTCCTAGACAATATTTACAATCATATATGGCTGAAGAAACGAGGATCGAGTGCAGTGCTCCCCCTAAAGTGAAATATCAAAACTAGTTCTATATTCAATCACAAAACAGTACAGTAACATAAATGACCAAGTTTTAGTAAGAAAATAACTTTGTCACAATACAATACTTTGGATTCAGTGACACACCAACACTTAAAACCAACGTCAACTCACTTAAAGCTTGAACATGAAAATGAACCTTGAACAGACTTGCAGCATTGCATCATTCACTGAGTTCTTGGACAAGGGAAGTCAACCATGTGAAGAGTCATCAACACCTCGATGCACTGAACGATGAAGGAGAGAACGGTGCTGTCCTGACTCTTGATGTGGTGTTCTGACCCAGACAGCTGACTGTGACTCTCATCCTGAGAGAAAAAATTCTGGCTAAATTCGTGATCCTTAAGAACGAGATGTCAAATGACATGTTAAAACTGTACTGATTTATCATAACCGTTAACATATTCATGGAAGACATTCACATGTGCATAATTAGAATGAAGGTGTGATATACATATCAGTTCTTGTTAAAATCCATCAGAATAATTTTTCTTCATGCACAAACTTTCATTTAAACTTATATAATACTATAATCCTTCCTTGCATCATTCTTACTAAGCGAGTAAAACAGTACCATACTAGGTACTGAAGTTGCATGATGATTGCTAGGAACTCTTTCAAGTACAGTACATTACTTAGTACATCAACTGCCACTGTACTTGGTGGTTAGTAAAGCCCACACCCAGAGCACACAAAAACCCCAACGTTGGCCCTTTATAACTCTGGAAATAGTCAACTAACCGGGATGAAACTCTGGCTTTACAGGTTTCCCACTAAGGTCTCCAAATGTGCCAAATTTCATAGAAATCCGTTGAGCCGTTCCGGAGATCCAGATATCGATATTTGGTGTTCAGGGGATGTGGTAGGGGGTGGGTGGGTGGGTGAGGGTCCTAACATATCTGAAGAGCAACAAAGATAAAAGATGCAGCCGTGATACTTAGTTTTTCTGAAAGCTCGTATTCTGGAGGGGTGCCTTTCAGGGTTTGTTTTTTGAAATAATGAATTTTAAAGTGACAGTGGGCCATTCAATCAGCCCCCAAAATTTAAATTTCCTGATGCTCAGGTACGGACTGCTCACAACATCACGGGCAAAAAAGTGATGAAATCACAGAAGGGGTAGTAAGGGCCAGCCACAAGAGTCAGATATGGAGGGAGGTCAGGGGATACAAAGGAAGGGACAGGGCGTAGGGCTTTACTCCGCAACTTGATAAATTGTGATGAAAGCAAAAAGTAGAAGTAGGAGTTTTCTCAATCAGTATAGAAAGTGAGTGCCATTATAGTACGCATATTGAATTGGCTTCGGTTTGGATGATCCACCGGATGATGTGGAAATTAAGCAAGATCGCCTGATTCCAGTACCACCCAACACTAACCCAGCCCAGGTTCTTGTTGAACATTACTCTAGTCCCCGCAAAAGCAACAGCAACAGCAACAATCGGGATGAGTTCATAGTATGAGTCTCGACGACAAAGAAAAAAGAAAAGAAAAAAAAAATGTTACCTACAAAGAAGCGCTGTGTTTAATGGTCGTGCGCTTCTGAGTGCATACATTTGCTATATGTCTTCAAATTGTATTGCTTGAAGAAGTGCCAGTGTCTATCTCTTCAGGTATAGTTAGCATTGAGAGTATTATAATGGCACTCGCTTTCTATGCCGATTGCGAAAAGACTCTTACTTCTACTTTTCGCTTTCATCATAATTTATCAGGTTGTGGAGTAAAGCCCTACGGCCTACGCCCTTCCCCTTCCTTTGCATCCCCTGACCTCCCTCCATATCTGTCTCTTGAGGCTGGCCTTTACTACCCCTTCTGTGATTTCATCACTCTTTTGCTTGTGATATCCTTAAATGTTCAGCTATTCAGAACCTACTATCTAGCAATAAGCCAAATTCTACGCTCTGGTTCAGCAAAGTGAAATCTGTTTTCATTCTGCTCTTTTGTGTTTTCTTGATTTCTTGATATCTTTCTAATTTCTGGTTACAGTTATCAGTATGTTGTCTGCTTTCAGTTCTATGCTTATTTAATAATTGTACTTGTATGTCTGCACATTTTCTTTTTATTGCATATCACTTTTAGCAGAGTACATTTATTTATAGCAGTTTATATATATGTGGTGTGGCATGGAAATATGTTTCCACTGTGAAGCCTAATTAACTTTTTTTTTACCTTTGGTCCCCCTCGATTTGGGATCACCTTGACATGGTGAGGGGGTTCTTGAACCCCAGGAATATGTTCCCGGGTTTGAGTCCAAGAGTCCCATATACCATTATATATTTCTTTGAATTAATTTTTGTGGAATTTTCCACTTTTGCTAAAATTTATTGGGCCTGATAAACAGGAGATGATAACATAGCAGGGATTGGGTTTATATCCAAAGCTAAATAGTGGGAACTGTGGTAGGACCATCAGCTGCCCGATAATGTTCAGACCTGAGAGTTATCAGGTTGATAACTATTCTCTAGGGCTGGACCTCGGATTCCAGGGGGGTCTGGTTCTAGGGATAGGACTCTCGGCATTCTATCAGGTTTGCCCATGATATGATTAGGATGGGGTGATTGTACTCTGGTAATACTCTCAGTCCTAGCAAGCGGGCTTGGCTTACACTTGGGCCACTCTAATCATGTTGCGCCATCCGCTGTGGGGTAGGGTAGGGGGCAGGCATTTGGGGGTCGGTTCTCACTTGTGCCATTGGTGGAAGAACAAACTCCATGAAAGGCTGATGATATCTTTTTAAGGTTTTAAGGTTTATTTATTTTTTATTCATTTTGTTAATACTTAAATCTTTATGAACAGTAGTTGCAAGTACCCCTGGGCCCTTTGATGATACAGACTCGGCACAGTTAACGACCGCTGAAACCTCCTCTGATCTCCTTTGTCTAGAAAAATCTAAAAAAATTTTAATGTAATTACACTGGGACCATATGCTCCAGTACAGAGTAAAAAAAAAAAAAAAAAAAAAAAAAAAAAAAAAAAAAAAAAATTATTGTCTTGACCCAACCTTGACACTCTTTGGGAGTGGAAAGTGGTCAAGGTTTCTAACCTTATAAACTGACCAAAAAATATCAGCACTCAAGTTGGAAAACTATTTATTGAGCAGACACTCTACGACTGAAATGCCGTTTAGACAAATAAAAGAAAAGACATGGCTTATAGAAGCCACAACAAAAAGTCAGTCTGAAAATTATTTAATAAAAAATATACTAGATAACATAAATGTAAAAATAAAAAACATGATACTATGAACAGTATTCAGGGTACCATTGTACTTCCTGAGAATAATAACGAACCAGCTGAAAAGAAAATACTATTAGACTCATTTAAAAAGAGATACCCAAAAGTACAGGATTGTGAACTACCTGTATATGATCTGCCAAGTAAACAGATGAATAAACAAATATTAAAAATTGCAAAAATAAAATTTGAAGGTCAAGATCTACCTCAGAAAATAAAAATTTTAGGCCAAACCACAGAAGTCAGACCATACGTCCCAAACCCACTAGTGTAAAAACTGTAGTGAATATGGACACACGAAAAAATATTATCGAAATGAACCTGTGTGCACGTATTGTGGATCTGAAGAACATGCCACACAATGGAAGTGCAGCGAACCAAAGTGTATAAACTGTGCAAGATCCAAAGAATGTATATACTATATATACAATACAGAGTTAAAAATATTACAAGAAAGAACCGGAATGTCTGTAAAAGAAGCTAAATTAGAATTGAAAGTGAGAGGAATTCAAGATCCGTCTAAGAAACGTACATATTCTTCAAAAACAAGAACCACTAACGAAACAAAAATGCATACAAATAGAAATAACGGAGCACAATAATGCTTTAGAAATAAAAACTAAAATGGTAAAGAATAAAGAATTAGCCAATTCTTTTGAAATATTAATGCAAAGAGGAACACAGGAGGATGCTACTACAGAAGTAACAGAAGAGGGTCGTGATGGACTGGAAATAAAAGATAAAAAAAGGCCTTTGGAGAGAACACCACCCAAAATGAAGAAACCATTATTAGAGAAACATCGGTCAAACCAAAGATAAAGGATATGAAAAAAGAAGAAAACCAAATGGAAGCTAAGAATATACCTTTATCTCCTAAGATAATAGTAAAACCTATGAAGGCAGCTATCCAAAACAGTGAGGAGGTAAAAGATAACAATGATTATGTCAAGGGAGAAGAGATTACTCCATCTCCAGTAATTGGCACAAGAACAAAATTGAAAAAAGAATATACATGATAATACATGTGGATGTAATGATTGTTTCATTGAATTATGCAGTAATAACAAAAGGCATAACAAAAGATGGTTTAACAAACATAAGAAATTTTATGAAATATAGAAAAAAAGAAACCACGGATTTGAGAACCCATAAAAAAGGTTGCATGTGCATTGAGCACTTGGTATATTATAAAGAAGAAAAATGAATGTCGTGAGTAAATTATTAAGAAAAAATTCAAGTTGATAATACAAATAAAGAAGTAAAATTCGACTGCTATCACATAATATTTTCAATAACTATATTATACAATGGAACGTAAATGGTCTGCAAACCAGATTATACCTAGGAGAAATACAAAGATGACTAAAAGAATACGAACCAATGATATTATATTTACAACGTGTCAACAAAACAATATCAACAATAGGTAAATACTGTATACCTTGGCATCTAGAGAGGAAGAAGGAAATTTAGGTACTGCAATATATGTACATAACAAAGTATGTTTACAGTACCTGTAAACTTTACTGATATGCAAATATCGAGTATTAGAATATGAATAAAAAATTATAATTATGTAATATATAATTTATACAACCAACCTAATAAAAATTACAACTCTGACAAACTTAAAAGAATTACTTAACAATGTCAAGGAACCTTCATTAATAGTAGGTGATTTTAATGCTCACAGCCTGATGTGGGACTGTAATTGTACAGACTCAAATAGAGCAGGAAGTAAAATAGAAGAATTCATAGATTCATGTGGCATGTGCTGTATAAATGATAATGAAATCAGCACATATTTTTCTAAAACACATGGAACATTTTCCTCAATCGACTTACCTCTATGTCCAACAAACGTAGTAGACAGATTGGACTGGAATACAGTTGACGACTTGCATACAAGTGATCATTTCCCAATATTAATTTCATTATTACAAAATAATCCCACCGAGCATGTCTCTCAATATAACACTTATAAAGCAGATTGGGAGCAATATGAATTCCACACTAGGAATGTCCCACCATTTGAATATTTAAAAGACCATAATGAAACTAATAAATTTCTTGTTGATTTCATTAAAAATGCTGCTGATAAAGCAATACCAAAATCAAAATCTCATCCAACAAAACACAAAGTCCCATGGTGGTCTGAAAAACTAACAGAATTAATAAAAATAAAACATCAGATTGGAAGGCGAATAGATAATTTGAATACAAGGTTCAGTAAAATAAACAAAACATTACCGATATTAGAAGGAGCATTAAAAAAAATTACTATATTATTATTAGAAATTGATAAATTAAAACCTCTATATAACAAAATATCAGCAAAATTTAAACGAGACGTAATTTATGAAAGAATCATTTCATGTAAGAAATATGTATCAGAGCTCTCTAATAATACTCCCATACAAAAAATATGGGAAAAATTCAGGAAAATAAATGGTACCCATGTTCAACCACCTAGACATACCATAATACAAGATGGGAAGAGAATACTTGATCCAAAAGAAATACGTAATGTAATTGGAGAAAATTTAGCAAAAGTAGTGACCAAAATTTAGATGAGCATTTTCATAGAAAGAAGAATAGTATTGTACAGGCATTCCCCGGTTTACAACGGGTCTGGCTTATGACGTTCCGAGGTTACGACGCTTTTCAAATATATTCATCAGAAATTATTTCCCGGTTTACAACGCATGTTCTGGGATTACGACACGTCGTACGCCGATCCGACAGAAGAAATATGACTCCAAAACGGCAGAATAATCAAAATTTGGAGTTTTTTTTGATGAAAAACTCAATAAAAATGCAGTTTACATCATTTTCAATACACCAAAATTAAAAGTAAGGTTTTCTTAGGATTTTTGACAATTTTTTGGTTTACGATGATTTTTGGTTTAAGTAGCGGTGGAAAAATGGAACCCCCGTCGTAAACCGGGGACTGCCTGTATAGGATTAATAACAATAAATTCTGAAACAATATAAGATATATATTATAATAAAAAATTTAATATGGAAGAGTTGAGATTTGCTCTGTTGAACAGCAATAAATCTGCCCTTGGAGGTGACGATATTTGTTTTGAAATGATCTGCCATTTAGCACCTTTGGCAAAGTCATACTCATTAGAGTTTTATAATGACTTATGGCTTCGAAATTTATTTCCTGATGAATGGCGTAAAGCTATAATTATTCCTATCGCCAAACCTGGAAGAGATCCCAGTAATGTAAACAATTACAGACCAACTTCTTTAACAAGTTGTTTATGCAAATTACTAAAGAGAATGGTAAATGCTCGACTAACATGGCACTTTCGAGAAAATAAAATTTTGACTCCCACTCAATTTGGGTCACAATGTAACAGATCTACACTGGATTCTCTTTCTAACTTGGAAGACCACATACAAAGAGGATTTAAACAAAAACAAATTACTATAGCCATCTTTTTTGACATTGAAAAGGCATACGATACTACATGGTGATATGCAATACTAAAAAGGTTACATAAAAACAGCATCCATGGACACTTACCCAGGTTTATCCAAAACTCTCTGACAAATCACACTTTTCCAGTGAGAATTGATGATGTATTGTCAAGTACATTTCCACCAGAAATGGTGTTCCACAAGGAAGTGTCCTTGGTGGCACACCGTTTACTTTAGCAATAAGTGATATCAGTAATAATCTTCCAATCTGAATTAAAACATCTCGCATAAAACATGCAGAGCGAACCATAAATAAAACCATTATAAAATAGATGAGCGGGCCTCATCTGTAGGCTTTAAATTTTCTATACCAAAGACTCAAGCTGTAATGTTTCATAAAAATAAAAAGTGGAGAAAAGGTGAAGAAATAAATTTAAAAATCAGAAATCATTCCATACCAATTGGGCAAACAGCAAAATTTTTGGGATTAGTATTTGATACTGACTTGAACTGGAAAGCCCACATAACATACGTGAAATCAAAATGTAAAAGAGCATTAATCCTAATGAAAAAACTATCGAACACTATTTGGAGAGCCGACAGACATACCCTTACTGTACTGTATAAAGCAACAGTGCTGTCTGTCATTGATTATGGAAGTGAAATATATGGCTCGGCATCAGACACAAAGCTGAAAATGTTAGACCCAGTTCATAATAAAGGCCTAAGATATGTTCAGGAGCTTTTCGATCATCACCAAAGTCTTCTTTACAAGTTGAACGTGTTGAACTACCTCTCACTCTCTCCATGGAGAGCTAGTAACAATGAAGAGTGCTCTGAGAATTAAGACAAATGATTCTCCAACCAAAAAATTATTTGGATTAAGAGATGTCCTTATAAACAATCATCCACCTCCTTTCCTAAATAGAGCTAGAAGATTTTTTGAGTTGCTAAATATAAATATACAGTTACCTTTAATAGTAAAATTACCCCCTCCTTGGACAATGAGAATTTGTACACACTTAAAATATTTATCAAAAAGTTATTCATATGCCCCAGAACACCATAGACAACATACAGTAGAACATATAATCCGAAAAGGTCCACATTACGCAATATACTCCAACGGATCTAAGTCACAATACGGAGTGGGATATGCTGCAGTATCCCCACACAAAACGCATCAGTTCTCTCTACCTGATAATGCCTCAGTATTTATAGCCGAGTTGTGTGCAATAGCATCAGCCATAAAAATAATTAAAGAAGCCTCATTTAATAATTTTGTAATTTATAGAGACTCCAGAAGCCACTCAAAGCTATAATAAAAAAAATAATATTGTACAACAAATGAAGTCTTCACTCCTTAAATTACATAATAATGGAAAAAATATTGAAATAAATTGGATCCCTGCCCATGTAGGGATTAAAAGGGAATGAAGAGGCTGATAAAGCAGCTAAAGAAGCAGTCCACATGACAAGAGCAAATGTAAACATCCCTATTAGTGACTATATAAGATATAAAAAGTAAATAATAGAAATACGAAACCCCTTAGGCATCTAATGAATTTTAAAACTACCACATTTTAAAATGTTATTTAGTTTGTTTTGAATTTTAATATACCTTTTTAATGAGTATATGAGGAAACATGAGTATAAATGTATAAATGTATTTATTGTGTGAGTGTGTACCACTATGAGAGCGCATGGCTTTGTGCAGCTTTTAATTTCATTTTCATTCAATCAAAACTTATCGAGTGACCTATTTGGTCTCAGTGCTAGGCTTCTAGCCTAGACCTGTCATTTCATCCAAATCCTTCAGGCCAGCCCTGTGAGAGCTGATAGTCAGCTCAGTGGTCTGGTTAAACTGTTTTAACATTAATTCATTACCTTTGATGTATACAGAAATGTCATACCTTACTTTAATATAAATTTAATGAGCAGTTCTTTGAATCAAATCCCATATGCATTAAGATTTCTTTACTTGGGTATTCGTTAATTGAAACGTTACGGAATAATAACAGCCTGCTTGGAGCACAAGCTAAGATACAGCTCCTAATGCAGATAAAAAGCAAACTGATTCTATCCTGTATTCGTTTTATCTGATCTCAGCGGTTTCTTGGGAAATGTCTTCCTTTCATCTCTGAAATAAGAGTTTTGAAGAACTCTGGCCTGCCCGATAGTATTATACCACTTTGTAGCCTCTTATTCCTCTATGATCTCAACTGAATGGTGGGCAGACATCTCAAACCATTTTCTCCCCAGTGGGGTATCAGACAACATCAGTGTGAAAAAGCTTAAGCACTGGAGCTAGGTCATCAATGAAGAACTCCAAGAGACAGAAACATTCTGTAACAAAGGTGAGAAGGAAACACCCACAGGTGATGTTCTTCCACCATTTTGTGTGATACAGGTTGGGTAAAGGTGATTAAAATAATTTAATAAATGCATACTTTTTGTGGCACAGTGTGCCCAACAGGCCTAAAAATGCTATTTTACCAACAGGCCTAAAAACACTATTTTACTGTTTCTTCTCATTTGTGGCAATATCTAAACGAAGGTAGGTAAGAAGCTTCAAGATGCCCTGAAGAGTGAATGAGGGTATTTGTAACTTTTCAGAATATGTTCCCAAGCTGTGGTGTATCTTATATACTGGTACACCTTATATGCTGGATAGGGGATCTAATTATCCAATATCACTGTTTTCTCTCATGACATAAAGCTTGATGGTAAAAGAGTCCTTACTTGTCTCAGAACCAACGTAATGCAGTCCCCCTCCAGAGTCGGCTGACGGAGAAGATTACGCACAGCCACTTTCCAGCTAATATCCCATCCACCCCACATGTTACATCGTTCCAGCTTGAAGATGTGCCTGAGGATAATACATGACAATTATTTCAAGTCATTCATAAAATACAGACATGAAAGATTATAAACAATAAAAGATTAAACAATTGTGGAACTATACCCATGCAACTCAGTACAGTGAGAATATGCCGGGATATCTAACAAATGACAACAGGTGTTTTCATTTTACGCAAGACCAATCTTTGCTGAGGACTTCCAAATACCTGTTTGTGACGAAATATATTTCCACGAACGCGTTGCAGGGATACAGTTCTTCCTACTCTAGCCTGCTGAAACTACATTTTATGCAAGAAAGTGAAAAGTTTGCCATAACCCTAAACACGAAAAATGTTATCAATACACAGCAGTAAGGATAAAAATGTATTGAGAGAGAGAGAGAGAGAGAGAGAGAGAGAGGAGAGAGAGAGAGAGAGAGAGAGAGAGAGAGAGAGAGAGAGAGAGAGAGAGAGAGAGAGAGAGAGAGAGAGAGTACTATAATAAAATAATCAAATATGTACTCCTGATGGTGAGCAAAAACTGTTTTTTAATTTTAAATCACCATTATGACTATCTACTACAGTTCACTATTAATATAAAATTACTAAAAAAATGTGAATAACAAAGCACATACAGACAGTCCTTTAAAAGTACAGAGCCAAGAGAAAATACTCATTAAACTATTGAAAAAAGGGAAGACGATATATGTGCAAAACGGAGCCGTTGAACATGACGACACTTACTTATCTGAGATCAGGATGATATCAGGCCTGTCAGATTCCGACAGAGGAGCATGAGCGAAGTACCAGTCTGTCTGCATGTATCGGCCATGGCTCAGAGATGCCATTAGAGCCAAGCCAGCAGCCTCATGGCTGTTGTAAGGCCGCATTGCAATAAATGGCGAGACATGACGGGGCACTCTTGATCTCACAATTACCTGCAGATTGGGAATCAAGTACTGTAAAAATTGTTGGAGAGCTACACACTATATATTTAACAATAAGTAATTAATTCATATATTATGCTAAACTTAAGAAGTGCTCAGCCAGCATCTGAATGCTTTTTACTCAGGGAATTATCTCCACCGTTTTCCTTCACTAATAACTAAATAAGAATTCTATTTAAGCAAAGTGAACATCTGATATTGGTTTTTGATTACAGTTAGCTTTCTTATAAGAATGCATTCATTAGACTGAAATACAACCATACAAACAATTATGATCTCAAATTAATTATCTGTCCCATCATCATCCATTCGGATCATTTCGCTCGACCCGTTCCTTTATCCAGTGGGAATTTCTCAAGAAAAAACAACTGGAAAAAGAGAGCAATGTCTTTTCCATTCTCTGAAGGATCGCCTCTTTTCTAGCTGATGCAAGCATACATGCATGCAGGATACTATGCTTTAATATTTGTGTGAGATCATTTTGCTCCTTCAGTTGGCCTGGGAAGGGCATAACAACACAAGAGATTTTTCAGTAATAGTCTTAAAAAAAAAAAAAAAACATTCAATCAGCTTATGGGATAAATGTTTGTGGTTTCGAGGTTGCATACTCACATCATGGCCTAAATCAACAGCACGTCTAATGCCATCGCATGCCATGGCTACAGAGT
>JANJGK010000053.1:14076962-14109462 GCA_039081455.1 Macrobrachium rosenbergii | reverse complement strand
ACGGTATATAAATATACGGGTTCATTCACCCAGAATCTAAAAATACCTCCGGTGTTGGCCAAACGACCTGCACCCCCCCCCCCCACCCCCGCCCGCGTGTGTAGCATTTTTTTTTTTTTTTCCCCCATTCATTTCTCTTTGGGTTTCCGTTAGTAATTTCTAAGTCCTAAGGGACGAATCGTAATTCCAAGTCCTAAGTGACTCCTAAAATTCTACGTCGCACGTGGCGAGAATTTCTCCAAATTCCAGTCCTCAGAGACTCCTAAAATTCTACGTCGCACGTGGCGAGAATTTCTCCAAATTCCAGTCCTTAGAGACTCCTAAAATTCTACGTCGCCCGTGGCGAGAATTTCTCCAAATTCCAGTCCTTAGAGACTCCTAAAATTCTACGTCGCACGTGGCGAGAATTTCTCCAAATTCCAGTCCTTAGAGACTCCTAAAATTCTACGTCGCACGTGGCGAGAATTTCTCCAAATTCCAGTCCTTAGAGACTCCTAAAATTCTACGTCGCACGTGGCGAGAATTTCTCCAAATTCCAGTCCTCAGAGACTCCTAAAATTCTACGTCGCACCGTGGCGAGAATTCCTCCAAACTCCAGTCCTCAGAGACTCCTAAAATTCTACGTCGCACGTGGCGAGAAATTTCTCATTCCTGCGGGAACCCAAAATCAAGTCCTTTTGAGACATTATATAGTGTAGTTCACACACATCTAAGCCCTTACGGGACTGATCATTCTAGTTCGTTAGAACAACTCCTTAACTTCACGCTACAGCCGGCCAAGTCCGAGCGTGACAAAATCCAACTACGTCTTCCGAGACACACATTGAAATTCGTTCGCCAAGAACAACCACGTCTTTCCAAGACATATCAAATTTTAACAAAAAGTCTCCTCAGACTTACTAATCACCTGTCTTATTCAGACAGATCCATTCTCCAGCAGTCTGACCCATTGAGTGTTTCAGATTCCTGCAATTGAGTCTTTTCAGACAACCTGAGTCTTCTCAGACATATCATATACCCATTATTTCAAGATGGCTAATACCAGAGCCCAACAAAACGAGGATTTCAAATTCTACATGTCCGCTGGGAAGGACATGGGACTATCGGGGCAAGATCTGAGAGCATGGGTTCAAGAGCGAGTGGACGATGCCAAGGCGGAGAGAGCAAGAGAACGTGAGGAGAGAGAGAGAGAACGAATCGCTCAAGAACAACGAGAGGAGAGAGAACGTGAGGAGAGAGAGAGAGACAGAATTGCCCAAGAGCAGGAGAGAGAGAGAGAACGCGCCCATGAGCTCCAGGTGCTAGAACGACAGCACGCCACCCCCCGCCCCCTGCCGCGGGAATGAGTGCCCTCAGCCAAGCTCACTCGTTCATGCCAAAATGGACAGAGTCTGAACCCGAAGTATGGCTTGAAAGGGCCGAACGAGTCCTGGAGTGCTGCGATCTCTCCCCCGCGGAACTCTCCCTTGTTCTCACTAAATTCCTGGGCGGAAAGGCCCTCGTTGCCTACCACGCCCTTCCCGCAGACGATCGGGGAAACTGGGAAGCCGTACGCCAAGCAGTTACGAAGGCGTACGAGATTACCCCCGAGCGGTGGAGGAGACGTTGGAGAGAGCAGCCCAGAGAAGCAGGCCAGACTTGGTCCGATTGGGCGTACCATTCGGAGCGGGCGTTGACAAAATGGCTCGATTCCGAAGGAGCCACTAACACCGCCGAGGTACTCGAGCGGTTTAAATTCGAGCATTTCCTGCGCTACGCCCCTCCTGCCCTCGCCACTCATATAGTGGAAAAAGCCCCAGCAACACTCACCGAGTGTTGCCGAATAGCAGATATGTGGGAAACTCACCACCCTCAAGAAGGATCCATGGGGCGGAAAATAAATCCCCCGCCCCTCCTCGGAGGAACAAATTCCCCTAAGGCTGGAAACTCGGGCAAGCCCCTGACGTGCCACTATTGCAAGAAAACGGGGCATTCCTCCGAACAGTGCCGGAACAAGAAACCGGCTCCTCTCTCTCCCGGAAAACCGACAAATAACTCGCCTGCGCCCTCCACAGGGGCAGCGCGGAAAGACTTTAGCCAGACCTTTTGCACGGCGTGCAAGGTCTATGGCCATTCTCCCGCATGGGCAAAATGCCCACGCAATAATAAAGTAAATACTCCCACCGTCGCCTTGGCCGTCATAGATCCCCAGTCATTAGGCCCTCCCGCCGAAGGGCCTGTATACGTGGCCCCTCCACGAGGTAGCAAGCCCGCGCGCCGAGTCACTGCTTTCGAGGACTCGGGCGCACAAATCTCCCTCATCCGGAGGGACAGAGTTCCCTACGGAGCTATCGTCAATAGACGAAAACTCGTCACGATCGAGGGAATAAATCAATTTAAGATGATACTCCCTACGGTCCAATTGAGAGTCTCACGACCTCACCAATCCAAAATGTGCAATCTTGCAGTAGCAAGCCATCTCCCCGGAGGCTATGACGTCATCCTGGGACAGGACTTCCAGTCCCTGCCGAAATCACGACAATCTAGGGGTCCACATTCCCCGAATCATTCCGCGGGCGCGAGTAATCCTCCCCCGCTTCTCCCTCAGCCAAGACTGGCGCCCCCTGGGTACCAGAAGGACGTGCAGTCCCCACCAGTGCCACCTGAGTACGATGTACAGTGGCCCCCTCGATCGGTTCCCGATCCGATTCCAGTGCCCGGCCCTGCCTCAGTGCCAGTGCCAGGGCCCCAATCAGATCTCCCTTCAGGAGATGCCAAATTCCTGCCGGTGCCACTTGCATACCCCGAGCAGGGCCAAGCTTCGTCCGTCCTGACCGACGAGCCCAAGAAACCTCTGATAGCGCCTGACTCTGCCCTAGTGCCAGCGCCAGAGCGCTACGCCGATCTCCATTCACGGGATCCAACTCAGGACCCCCTCTCTTCCCCCGGCCTGGCACCGCTACCAGCGTCGGTCAGAGAGACGGTTCCTCCCGACCACCGCGGAAGCTCACCTGCAGGTGCGGCCTCGCAACCCGTACCTGAGCTGGTCATCGTTACCTGCGAGCCGCTCACGCCACCCCCGACCGCCTCCTCTCTGCCTCAGCCCGTCGCCGACGCAATTGCAAGTCAGGATTCTGCCATATCTCACTTGGCCGATGAACTACAAGAGCCGCGACGGATCATGGTAGAACCCGCACGGAACACTCCTGCGTCAGCTGTCGCATCAGCAGGCCCAGGTGGTACTCCGTGCCGCCCTCCGGTCGCGGGCCCTCCGCTTCCCCGGCCGAGGACGACTGTCCCATTAAGAAAGGCTCGAGGCGAAATTACCACGGGCGTGGGAATTTCCAGGTAGTTTACAAAGAGCTCTAGAGCTCCCATGGCACCTGTGCCACCATTTCATCTTTCGAAGGTCTTGGCACCCCTAATCCAGAAGGGAATGTCAGGCCCTCCTCTATCTTCTTCCGTTCCTCAGGAACTGCTATCTCTTACCATCCTCTACTAATCTTCCCTTAAATTATCCCCACAAGAGGCAATTAAATACGGGATACCATTCCCCACACAATGTATAAATCATTAAGAATAACAGAGTGAGAAGTGGCACGCCCTTGCGCCCATACCTTGGCACCGGGCGTGCGTGTCAGCCCCTCCTGAAGGAGTCGCGCCCTTCGGGTGCACTTTCCTCGCCCTGGGACTGAAGTGATAGTCCGGGCCGTAATTTATAGGCAAAGGACGATAAATTCCCGCCTAACACAATAAAACCCTCACTCTTTTTCCCTTAGCTCTTCTGCCAATATCATTTACTTTCTTTTAGTCATTTAGTTATCTTTATTTTAATGAATCGCGAGTCATAAACTCTTGCCCTTGTGATTTAAATGCCCCTTTTGTAAGCTCTGAGGGACGTGTCCCGCCTTTCATATGCGGTCAAGTTTCCTTCGTAACGTCTTGGTAATTTTCCTTTTGTTATTATTATCCCTTCTCCCCCTTCCATCCCTTCCAAGATTACTGTTTTTCCTACCCCACATCTTTTGTCTGCTCGCCCCGTCATAACATTGAGTAGGCAGTAGACGCATAAAATTAGCGTAGTTTAAGGTTAGCGAATTAAAACCTCGCGAATACTCTCGCCCGCACACGACTGTCAAATTCCCGGTGTGTGGGTCGTCCCTCAGCTCGCGTTGAACGATAGCTGAGCCAAGTACGTTAAAACGAAGATAAATTATCAATGCGAATATGTATAGTCATTACAGTATCGCGTAAAAGGGGATGTCATTTACAAAAATAAACGCTGTTTTTCATTTACACAGCCTCTTCAAGGCAGATTGTACTAACCGCATGCATTTTATCTAAAATTAAGTAACCGTGTATTTTAATTCTTGAACAATAACCATTTCTTTTCATTTGTTGGCCATAGCCTCATATACGTGGTCCTATAATCTTAATTAATTCACAATT
The DNA here is from genome assembly GCA_039081455.1 of Macrobrachium rosenbergii. NCBI lineage: Eukaryota > Metazoa > Arthropoda > Malacostraca > Decapoda > Palaemonidae > Macrobrachium > Macrobrachium rosenbergii. The sequence continues at coordinate 14,105,034 of JANJGK010000053.1, read as the reverse complement.
GTTCGAGTCACTTTATAAAGTTACAGTGGGTAACCAAATCTAAAGTAATTATTCTTTTGCAAGTGTTTAAATCACTTTGCGTTCTGTTAACGAAAATTGTCCCAATGTGTTATTAAAAGTAATGTCTCAGCTTCATAAAACCCTTAGGAGTAAAGTTCATTGCAAGGCAGAATGTAGAGTAACGTAAAGCATTTGCTGCTCATTCTTGAATATCGATGTACACACCCGAAGGAGGTATGTACATCATCTTGTATGGGGAGGTATTATGATTAGCAAGAATTCGCTAGCAAATTACCTCCCCCCCCCCTCCTTTGTTGTTGTTGTTGTGTTTCATTTACTGCCAGCCGGCCGATCGATAGACCATCTGTCTATCGACTTAAAACCAAGGGTTTAAAAGATTAAAGGCGCTCCCATTTTTGATAAAGATCTTTCCTTCGAGGCAAAAGTAATCTGGCTTGGGCGTTTCTCCTACAGGCCAAAACCTCCCCTGCGGGCAGCAGGTGCAATGAGTCAAAGCATCTGTGTTGGGTGCACCCCCCCCTGCCCCATAGGAGGGGATAAAAGGCAAAAAGCCCACGAGGTCTCGGCACACGCGGGCTGGAAGATATGGAGTGAACTTGTGAAGACGTCCTCAACACCTGGCCCCATCGATGCCCTTGCATCCTAACCACGTGGCCCTTTCAAAGTATACTTCTCCTCGTGTCCTTCGACCGTATTCCTCGAGCCCACACGCCATTGCTTGGAGTTTCGAGGAGTCCCCCATCGCCTTGCCCCTTTACGGAAGCCCTTGCATCTCACCACGTGGAAGAAACTCGCCCTCGGAAATCGCAAGTCATCCACGGACTGCCTTCTACGCGCCCTCGGAAAATCTGCTAAGGTAAAGTGCCCTGGAAGAGCCCCATTTCAGTCACGCTTTTGTCTCGTAATATTTTCTTAAAGAGAAAGCCAGAAATCTCCCTTGTCTAATGTCCGTGCGCCTCTTGCATCGGCAGTATTAATTCTTTATTACTCCTTTGCCACCCTCAGTGCAGCTTCGAATTCATTATTCTTTTGTCTATTTTCATTACTGGCGTATAATGTGCATATCTCTCATTTCAGAGGGATCCTATCGTGGAAGCTTCTCGGGCTGTGGCTGGAATTCCCCAGTTTCATTCAATCTACTGAGTTCCTCTTTCCCGTACTAATGTCATTTATGTAAATACACTACTTTAAATGTGCCCACGTGTTTTACGTAATATTTCCCTCAGTAACCAGAGCCCTATGCTCATATGAAATTCTCCTTTGTTTTCCTCTTTTTTTTACGTTTTCCCGTACCCACGAAGTCAGAATCACAAGGCTAAATTAACTTAAATTGTTGCTACCTGTCTCACAGAGCATATTTCAAACTAAAACCACGGAAAAACGTAAAAATATATATATATATATATATATATATATATATATATATGTATATATATGTGTATATATATATATGTATATATATATATGTATATATATATATATATATATATATATATATATATATATATATATATATATATATATATATATATATATATATATATATATATATATGTATATATATGTGTATATATATGTGTATATATATATGTATGTATATATATGTATATATATATTTTTGTATATACTGCATGCATATACATATTTGTATATATATATTTATTTGTATTTATATATATTTGTACACACACATATATATATATATAATATATATATATATATAATATATATATATATATATATATATATATATATATATATATATATATATATATATATAATTTGTATATATAATTTGTATACATATGTATTTGTATATACATATATGTATATATATAAATAAAGATAAAATCCACAAAGGAAAGGGAAACACTGGAGTGCTGCGAGGCCTTCCGACTGTCTGTTGTCCTTTACTGTAAATGACGACAGACAGTCGAAAGGCCTCGCAGCACTGCAGTGTTTCCCTTTCCTTTGTGGATTTTATTCTTATCTATATTTTCATCACATTCCATATTTTTGTGGTTCAGTTATACATGTATATATATATGCATATGTATATATATATGTACATAAATTTGTATATGTATATATAAATATATGTATATACACAGTACAGTATATGTACAGTATACAGGTGCTATCGTCTACATCTTCATCCCTTGGTGACATCCTCCTCCACACCCTGCTGTCCAAGGTCCACCTCAGCTGGAAGTAGTAGTCAAAGAGGAGGAGTAGGAAGTCTTCGTTGTCATCTTCACCTTCGTCTTCATCGAGTGCTGTCACCTCCTCCCCTTCTACTTCAAAGCTAGCAAGTGCAGGAAGAAGAAGGCAACCTCTCCCATCTGTAAGAAGTCCTGTAGGGCTTTTGACAGCCAGCCTTTGCCAACAGAGAAGGCTGCTGGGTCTCTCACTAGTGGTGCTTCCAGTACTGCAGCTCCTGTTGCCGATGGCACGGGAAGAACTGCTGCCCAGGGTTCCATGGACCCCAAACACACCGGGGAAGTCACCTTCCTAGGCCAGTAAAGGTCTCCAGTCTACAGACCCAGGCCTGGCTGCCAGCATGGCCCAGTGAGAGAGTGAGCAGAGAGCAGGCAGGCACTCCACTCACTCCCTCCCCGTTCTCTGAGGAGAGTGACGCATGGGTCCCAGAACTGTGACGCTGGCCTACCTACCTAGGAAAGGCAAGAGGAGGTCCCCCATCCAGTCTTCTAAAAAGTCTGTAGCATGTCTCCGGGACAGCCCCCGTTCATGTTCATGTGACTGGACCCGCTCTCCCTGACCTGTATGGCCGTTGTCACCATGGGCTGACGACCGCCTATGGCCTTACTCACCTGCTGGGACTTTGGCCTCCAGCAATCCAGGCAAGGGTGCTAGGGATCTCTCACCTGTCCCCATGGCTTCCTTGGCGTTTTCCAGGGGACCGGGAGCCGGACAGGCCTAGGGTTTGGGACCAGGGCCATTAACGCTCCCACCCCAGCCCAACCATGACAGCATATGTTCTGGGCTCAGTCTTTAGGCTAGACTGGTAACATGTTCAAATGGTGGAGAGATCACCAAGGGCCTCTGGCAAGGGCCCCTCTCCTGCAGAGGGAGTAACCTGGGATCTGGAAGGACTTGAGGGTCCTATGCCCCAGGACTCGGACACCTTGGTGTTGCAGAGTTTTCCAGAGATGTCCATTTGATGTGGTAGTACAACGATCTTGTGGAAAAGACATGGCTTTCTCCATGGACTGTTCTTCATTCATTGAGTCCTTTTGGGGACCGCAGAAGGAGCCCAGGGTCTAGATGGGTTTGCCATGGTTGGGACTTACTGAGGGGGTTTTGGACCAGGTGAATTCTCTTGCACCTGGGCAGGAGAACTCAATTAGGTTTAGCCAATTGTGCAAGACGCTTCCTCAACCTCTCACTCGCCAGAGGGAGTACTACAATCCCTCAGAGAGGCCTTTTCACAAAAAAGACTGACCTGGACCTGGTTCGTCTGTGCCCAGGTATGTCGCTGGACCACTTTCTTGCATAAGTTTCCTTTTCACAGCAGGAGGCCGTGGCAATGGGATCGACTGTCATGGCAGCATTCTAAACAGTTTCCCGGATTGATCTTTGTTCCCTTGCTGTGGCCAAGATTGCTTCTTCCTGGTATTCCCCAGAGACTGGTAATGATGATCAGATAAAGAGTTTCTAAACTTATAGATAAGATAGAAAAAATAGGAATCAAGGGGGAACCGCGATATATGGGAGAGACGTCAATCAAGGAAAAATCTGTGAGAAATATAGTAACACAGAATGTGAATTAATAGCGGTAGAATTTGAATCTGAAAAATTAGTGAACATCGTAATATACAGACTCCCTAATACTAAAGAGTTTGACATAATAATTGACAAATTGGATGATATATGTAGAAATCACAAAGACGGGACTATACTCCTATCCGCAGACTTGAACTTTCCTTTCGTAGATTGGAAAGAACGAATAGGAGACTGTGGTTGTATTTATACATATAAAAAAGAGAGTAACAGTAGTGCAGAAGCTAAGAGGCAATTTGAAAAGCTATTAGATATGCTACTAGAACATAACATTCAGCAAATAAATCACCTGCCAACAAGAAAGGATATTTTACACCTAGTGTTTGTGAATGAGGTGAACTATGTTAAAGAAATAATAGTGTATAATACGAGTATTTTAGACCATAATGTCATAGAATTAACAGTCCATTCCAAAGCACATAAAAACAGAGATAAGCAAGAGACAAAAATTGGGAAGGATATGGAAAATACAATTTCTATAGTAAGAATATAAAATGGTCAGAAATAAATGAATAATTAAAGACTGGGAAAACATATTCGTAAGTGATAATATACAGGTAAATACGGATATATTATATAAAATATTAGAGAATAAAATATTAGAGAAAATAGTGGAAAAATATATACTGAAGAAGAAAAGTAAACATCAGTCACGCATACCAAGAGACAGAAGGATCTTGTTCCAGAAAATCAGAAAGTGGAAAAAAGGTCTTACAAAAGAAAAGAATGCATGAAAAGTGATGGAACTAAAAAGACAGAAAATGCAGAGCAAAAGATTATACAATCAAAAGAAAATGAAAAATGGGACTTACAAGAAAAGACCCTAAAAAAATATCAAGCAAAACCCCAAAATATTTTACTCGTATGCAAAAACGATGAATAAAAGAAGAGTAGAAATAGGCCCTCTAAGAACTGAAGGGCGATTAACAAATGAAAAAAAGGAAACATTCAACATATTAGCAGAAAAATATAAGAGAATTTACACCTAGAATTGATAATGAGATAATGATACAGAAATAAGAGTTGAAAATAGTGAATATTTATCGGACATAGATATTAATGAAGCCGATATTGTGCAGGCTTTTAATGAAATTAAAAATGGATCAGCAGCTGGACCAGATGGCGTCCCTGCCATTTTGTTAAAGAAAGTAGTTCATTCTATTGCAAAGCCGCTCACAATATTATTAAGACAAAGTGTAGATACAGGCAAGATTTATGATGAACATAAATTAGCATATATTACCCTTATTTTCAAAAGTGGATCAAGACTAGAGGCAAGTAATTATAGGCCTGTGAGTCTAACATCATATTATTAAAGTGTATGAAAGGGTAATGAAGAAAAATATAATAAAACATTTAATGAAAAATAGTTTGTTTAATATAGGACAACATGGTTTTGTACCTGGAAAAAGTACACAAACCCAACTGTTAGTCCACCATGAAAACATATATAAAAATATGATAAAGGAAAAAGATACAGATGTGGTTTACCTAGACTTTGCAAAAGCTTTTGACAAGGTAGACCATAATATATTAGCGAAAAAAATTAGAAAACATAATATTGTGGACAAAGTAGGAAGATGGATAAAAGAATTTTTGCATAACAGAAAACAGATAGTGATTGAAAACAATGAGAAATCGGATGAAGGTAAGGTAATATCCGGTGTGCAACAAGGTACGGTGTTAGCTGCATTGCTGTTTGTTATTATGATTGCAGACATAGTAATGTTAAGGGCTCTGTAGTGAGAAGTTTCGCCGATGACACAAGAATAAGTAGAGAAATTACTTGTGATGAAGATAGGAACTTGCTACAAAGAGACCTAAACAAAATATATGAATGGGCAGAGGTAAATAGGATGGTATTTAACTCTGATAAATTTGAATCAATAAATTATGGTGATAAAGAAGGAATGCTATACTGTATGCATATAAGGGACCTAATAACGAGACAATCACAAATAAGGAAGCAATTAAAGACCTTGGTGTGATGCTGAATAGGAATATGCTACGCAATGATCCAATAGCAATACTATTGGCAAAATGCAAAGCAAAGATGGGAATGTTGTTCCGGCACTTCAAAACAAGAAAAGCCGAACACATGATTATGCTTTATAAAACGTGTATGTATGTAGTCCACTTGAATATTGCAGTATGATATGGTACCCACACTACCAAAAGGATATTGCACAAATAGAGAATGTACAAAGGTCCTTTACAGCTAGAATAGAAGATGTTAAAGACCTAGACTACTGGGAAAGACTACAATTCTTAAAATTATATAGTCTCAAAAGGAGAAGAGAACGCTACATGATAATACAGGCATGGAAACAGACAAAAGGAATTACCGAAAACATCATGGAGCTAAATATATCAGAAAGAGCAAGCAGAGGTAGATTAATAGTGCCCAAAACTATACCAGGAAAACTAAGGAAAGCAAACAGGACATTAATCCACTACGCACCAGCATCAATGATGCAGCGATTATTCAATGCATTACCAGCTCATCTGAGGAACATATCAGGAGTGAGCATAGATGTGTTTAAGAATAAGCTAGACAAATATCTAAGCTGCATCCCAGACCATCCAAGATTGGAAGATGCATTAGCAATTCTCTGGTAGACATCAAAGGTGCCTCACACTGAGGGACCTGGGGCAACCCGAACGAACTGTAAAGTCCAAAAATATTTTTCTTTTGCTGTTTTCTCAAAACTTACTTTTTTCAAAACTAGATGCTTATTTCTCCAAGACTGAACAAAATTCATTGAAACTTTTACAGAGTGCAGTATAACTATATATCTTTATTTTGTCATTGGGAAAATCGTTTTTCTGTGCAACTTTTAATTTGGGTATTAATTTTGAAAAGTGACGTCATGATATTTTTCATCTGGACAACAAATGAACTTAAGGTCAAACTTCTGAATTTTCCCACGAGAGAATTTTCATTACAGTAAACCCCCTGTATTTGCGTTCTCACTGATTTGTGGGATTTTCTGTGGAACGCATCCCCCGCGAATACGAGGCGTTTACTGTATTAGTTGTACGATATGTGGTAAAAATTTGAAGCAAATCCCTTCAATCTTAAGAAAGAAAGTCATTTACTTTATAATGGGACCTTATGGCGTTGGCGCTCCCCTTAGCCAGAGTACTGACGAGTCTTTGTTAGTGCCGCCTTGACCAAGAAATAGGTGTCCAAGAATACGATTTCTTTCTGGCTTCATGAGACAACAAGCGAGCGTACTCTACATCTGACAAGGTAGACAGAAGTGCGTTCTGAGTAAGGACTCACGAGGTTGGGGGATTGATCTGTTCCTCGTATTCCAGAAGAACCTATCGGTTCTACAGGTATTAAGGATGGAAGTGTGGTCCCGACAAACCATACTCATGTCCTTCTACCTTCGGGATGTTGCCCACAGGTCCTTGGACACATTTTCGTTGAGTCCTGTGGTGGCTCCTAAACAAGTTGTATAGTTCACCCGGCTCCCCTAGAGTGACAGGTAGCATCTTGGCCAAGGTGTATGGTATGCGAGAGAGAATGTGAGTGACTGGCCTCCTCCCTTTTCTCATTTACCTTTCTCTCTTGTAGGGCAGAGAGGCAGGTGGCGAGCCGTCACATGCTGGACTCGTGTGTCATGCAGTTAAGTCTAGATAACTGAGTGCCCTGTCTACAATCTAGTGTAGATTGTTAGATGCAAGTCCTCTCCCTCTCTCTAGAAAGCAGAAACCAGGGTTGACAATAAAACAAATCCAGAGTGGATTGTTAGATGCAAGTCCTGGCGCTAGAGAGTCCCCCTCTCTAGAAAGCAGAAACCAAGGTTGACAATAAAACAAATCCAGAATGGATTGTTAGATGCAAGTCCTCGCCCTCTCTCTAGCAAGAGGAAAGCTGAAGTGACAATAAAACAAACCTATTGGTTTTATTAGCCTTTTATTGTCTCCAACACTATGGATTCATCCAAGCCTTTTTTTGGAATAATGACACAAGCTCATTAATTAAGCCCATAAGTCTGGCAGCTGAACATCACATACATTCAACAGATCAGAGGCATGGGACTCCTTCCTCAGCTCTGTGAGACCATGAAGAGATTCCCAGGTGGGTAGAACTCCAGCCAGTTCAGAGATTTACCCAGAATCCACTCTCCAAAGGGTAAGTCTCCTTTGTAAAGGCCGAAGGTTTGTGTTTGTGTAGGAACAAATTGCAAATTTTAAAGTGATTTGTATTTTTCCTAACATACAAACCTGAAGGCCTTTACATTTACAGCCCACCTCAGCCACCCCCTTTCTGGGGCCGAAAGGCAAAGTGGAGTGCAGACCGGCGGGTGGGCAGGGCTTCCCCTCTACCGTCGGTAGCTGAAGTTAGTGGCTGTTCCAGCTCACGTTCGTAAGTAAAAAGCACAATCCTATGTAAAGACCTGCAGGTTTGTATGTTAGGAAAAATACAAATTACTTTAAAATTTGCAATGTTATTTTAGTTTGAACCTTTGTGCAGGATTGTAATTTACTGTATACTAGTACTGTTAATGTTCACCCAAAAGCCAGTTGAACAGCACTTTACAAACAATTGGCTTTACGATTCAATACACTGAATCATATGTAAACTGAAAAGGTTCTTCACAATATATAAATAATGGAGGAATCTAGTGTTAGCCTGGTCACTGTGAAGTTTTTATGGTTACTTATTCACAGTATTTATTATACATACACATATACAAACAAACTATTTATTGATTGCTAATATACGATGACAGTTACTCAGTTGTGAAATTAACATATTTTGGTTAGGCTAACCTGTTGTGACAAAGGTCTAACATGTATTTTAATAAGTATACATTAATGTTGTATACAGTAACTATGTATTATACACACTTATTGTACACAGCATTAATGAATATGTCTTATTTCTTTGGATTATGCATTTTTTTCATGTTAGTGCATACTTGCACAGGCCAGCAAAGGCTAGGTTAGGATTTTGTAGTAACTTAACCCAGGCTAATCATTCATTATTCACATAAAAAATGCATTTGGGTGTACCCATACCTCCTCGGATATATTAATGCAGTTGAGCCAGGAGTTATATATATACATATATATATTATGTATACACACACACACACACACACACACACACACACATATATATATATATATATATATATATATATATATATATATATATATATATATATATATATATATATATATACTGTATATATTATATATACACACTAGCTGACCAACCCAGAGTTGCCTGGGAAAACTCTGAATGACAGACTACAGGTAGGGGGAGGGAAGGGTAAAGGGGGAGGGGGAAGGGGGAGGGGAAGGGATGAGGAAGAGAAAGGGGGAGGGGAGTGGAGTGGAGGGAAGGGGGAGGTAAGGATTAAGAGAAAGAGGAGGGGAGTGGAGGGGAGAGAAAAAGAAGTGAAGAGGGAAGGGGGAGGAGGAAGGGAGGAGGAAGGGGGTGGGGAGGGGAAGGGATGGGAGGAAAAAAGAAGTGAAGAGGGAAGGGGGAATCAGGAGGGGAGGGTGAGGGGAAGATAGAGGAGGAGGGGAAGTCACATTCTTCTATCAGAGGAAATAAAAAGCATCTCTACTGAACAAAGACAATAAATAAAAAATTGTATTTCTACAACATGCCCTTAGGTGTGTCTGTGTGTTTGTGTGTGTTGTGGGGGGGGAGAAGGTCTGTCTCCCTAGCAACAACAGATGGACCTACCTGGCCTTAGGTATGTAATGAAGTGTTGTTGCCAAACACTCAATAATTATTATTATTCCAAACACTTAAACCAACTCTGTAACAAAATACACCATCGTGACGCTACGAAGCAGTCTCTATAATGAATTCCAAAGGTAAAAATGAAGAAGAAACGATCAAATTAATGATGAAATTCGCATTAGAACTAATACAGAAAAAGGAAATACTCTCACTGTACATCTTGCATGTCGGGTTGAGGTAGCAGCTACTACACATGCGTGAATGAGGAAGACAAATGACGTGTGTGTGTTTAGGGAGAGTCTTTGAACCCGCTGGTTTTGGTTCGTTGCTTTATAGCTATGAAAGATGGCTTGTAACAAAGCCAAAAATATTTAATTTAGCAATACAATCAAGCAGTGAGGTATATGTCGAGGTAATTAACAATTACATTAATAATTATCAAATTATGATCAAAATTCACATAAGCTGATAAGAAATTGTTGTTATAGGGGATTTATTGTTGCAGGATAATCATACATCTGACAATGCCTGGAAGAAAACCTGGAGTGCTCAGGCAAAAAATTACCATTAACCAATAAAGCACCTGAACGAAAACCTGACAGAATTGGTAAAAAAAAAAAAATTCATTCATCTGTCTGTGTTTGATGTCTGTCACGAGGGTAGGGGTTTGATTTTGAGTTATAAGCTGCCTGATGTCACATAGGGGATCTGTGCCAAATTTTGTCTGGGTCTGTCAAGCGATTCAGATTTCTATAGTGCACAAACATACAAACATTCACTTTATATATATATATATATATATATATATATATATATATATATATATATATATATATATATATATATATATATATATATATATATATATATATATATATATATATATATATATACATACATATATATATATATATATATATATATATATATATATATATATATATATATATATATATATATATATGCACATATATATATATATATATATATATATGCTGAAGCTAGTTGAAGCAGCTTCCTGTCTAAATTTCAACGACTTGAGTGAAAGGAAACCTATGCCCACACCTATAAAGTGTTAGGAATCTGTGCACAGATTTCAAAATCCTGACTTCATAACTTATAAAAGATGACCTCTATGAATAAGGAACATGGAAGTATAGAACACGGCAAATAATAACAAGACCAAAGACCGACCACATCATTTATATGATTCAAATATGCCTTCTGTAATAAGCAGTTATTTTGTTTTTTTAATTAATTTAAATTTATTACTGAGGGAACTGTACAATAAAATCTATGATAGTATGCCCAAATTCCAAAAAGGATTGTCTTGAAATATGTTTAATTTTTTAATAAAAAATATCAAAGAAATTCCATGTCTGCTGCTATAGCTGTTGCAGTTAGTAATAATAATAATAATAATAAAAATAATAATAATAATAATAATAATAATAATAATATAATAATCATCAGTAGAATACCAAAATCAGATGATCTGGTATAAGGCAATGACAACTTTTAGTAGCATCATCGTAAGTCTTAATAAAGTCTTAGGCATACAAATTACATAATCATCTAGAAACAAAGTTGCTGCCATGCCCCAAAGGATTTTGAAACATTAATCCAAATCACACCTTTATCAAAAACTTTTTCAATACAGATACTCCACACCTTTACTGAAATACTCTTAATAATGCCAAGCACAAAATACTTGGTAATGAAATCATAAAAGTACTGAACATCAAAGCATGCCATATGCATTTTCATGATTGTCAATAAATAATAAAACAAACTCATACTGCATTTCACTATGAAGATTATATACCAAAGAAACAATGCACAACTTTGATGCAGTTAGCTTAACCTACAAATCTCAACTCCTTTCAACAAGGAGAGTTTTTGAACATGACATTTTTATAATAAAAAGTTTTATGTTTACTTACCAAGTAATTACATAGCTATAGTTTCCACTCGAATGGCAGCTTAGATTCAAAATCAAGTGGGAGCTTTGCAGCAAAGGAATACTCCAATGGCTACCAAAGCATCAGTGGAAGTTATGCAGCTAAGGAGTTATCTGATAGCTAGCACAACTTTCAAAGGTGTCCTTGTCCTGGGTGCAGTACCAACATAAAAAACAACCAGAAACACTGTCACCTATGCTGAAATAACACCGAAACCCATCCACTGAGAGTGGTGGGTGCTCCAGTTACTTTGTAGCCCTGGCTCCTAAAAACTATACCTCCCTAGAAGGTGAAGAGATGGTAGTAGAAATCCTATGCTTCCTCCTGCCATACCATGCCAGTCACTATACTGTGATACTGCAGAATTTTAAAAGCTATTTAGCTAGCGCTAATCTGGAGTTGGCGCCAGGCAAGCTGTGGAACCTCGTGGATTGGTATAAATATCACTGGTGCCAGACTGTAGCTGGCACCAGGCGAGCTGGGCGCCAAGCAAACTGTGGCCAGTCGAGCTGCTGGGAATTCATGGATGCCGTAAGCTCTAAAGCTGGTGCCAGACTGTAGCTGGCGCAGGGCGAGCTGAGCGCCAGGGATCCCAAAGCTCTGGGTGCTGGGAGCCAGACTTGTAGCTGGTGCCGGGTGAACTGGGTGCCAGGAGAGCTAGCAGCACGAGGTTCTGGAAGCTCTATAGCTGGTGACAGACTGTAGCTGGTGCCAGCAGAGCTAGTAGCTCAGGTTTTACTTCCTAAGATAGTGAGACGCGAAGGACGATTATACTTCCAGTAGGTCGACGCAGAATGGCAGTAAGGGACATGTTGTGCCTGAAAGCTAAAGAAGTAGAGACTGCTGTGATGTCCTTAGTTTTCACTAAAAGAAGGCAAAATGTTCTCCTGAATCTGAGAGAGTTTGGAAATAAAATCTCTTTAGGATGAAGGACAATGCAATCTTAGTCAGAGGGCGAGGGGGTTCTTGACAGATCATCAAAGGATAAGTAAGGCCCTCTCAATTAGCAAGTCCTGCTCAGGTAACCCTAAGTGCTCCAATTAGAGAGATAGCGCAATCTTTTCCCTTAGAGTTGGGGAGCGCTCCTGGGTGCCTGGAGCATGTGCTGGTGCCAGGCTGTAGCTGGTGCCAGGTCAGCTGGACGCCAGGCGAGTTAGGAATTCAGGAGCTGGACGGAGCTCTTGGAAGCCAAGGATGTCCGTTAAGCTCTAAGGGAGAAAGAACAGATCCAAGTCTTGGATGGAGCCTCGCTCTTGGCTAAAGTTCAAAGGAAAACAAGCAAGCGACATTTCTTGCTTCCAAGCTGGGCATGTAAAGGGTTTGAGAGGTCATTGAGAAGATGAAAGATCCATGTCTCTGTGTTTAAACCAGAGATAAGCATAGATCAGTACCTCTTCAAGGAAAGCGAGAGATTCTAGATCGTCTCATAAACAAAGTGGTAATTAGCAGCGGCGTCAGAGATGTCTTAAAATAAGAGATGTACAGTCTGAGACACCAGCTTTGGAAGATGACCACTAAGTCTGGTAGATGGAGGAAGAAGGTGACTTCTGAATCCTGTAATAGCCTCTGCAACACGTCTTGAAGGCTCTTCGGAAGACAATCCTCTGGACAGTCTGACGCCTGTCTGAGCAAGAGCTGACAACCCTTGGTGGTATCTCTGAAGCTAGGTTGTCTGAGAAGACACGGTTTAGGGGAAGGAACTTGGAGAGTCCACCAACAACCGTAGTAGGTTCAGGAGCCATTACATGGGCCAGAACGGGCTAAGAGTGTAACCATAAATTGAACCTGAGACTGTTTAGCGCTTCCTCGACCATGTTGAAAGCGGAAGGCGAAGAGGCCTGAGAAGGACCAGCTATAGCATGGAGTCCGTTGCCCATGCTATAACTGGAGTAAGGCGAAGGTTCTTGAACTGGCATACAGGTCCAAGGTTGACTTGCTTCATACAATAAACAGAACCCAACAACCCAGGGGATTGAAAGGCCATGATGGGAAGGACATGCTTCTGACAGGCCAGTACATCCTTCAAAACTTAGTTCCCTGAATAAATCTGGTGACTAGAAGACTTGATTGATATGTCAACAGAGGAAGATCTTTGCTGTTTGGTCGAGAGGGAACGCATGATCCAGCTTCCCTGCTTGAGCAGAAGCATTAGGACTGAGGTCTTATCCAAATGGACTACCACAGTCTAGATGTGAGTTAGGGATGAGCCGTACTGGAGCCGTAAGAGAATCACTTTGCCGCTACCATGACTTTGGTAAGTATTATGATATGTGGTTCAGATAAGCTGATATTGCTCATGAACTTAGACTAGCTGTGCACAGTTCAACTTCATATGATTTGGTGTCTTTCTAGATAGATTATTCCCTTATGGGTTCAGCTGGAAGCCTTATCCAGTGAAACCACTTATTTGTTTCCCTGGATTGTGTCCGGTCAAGGCTACTCCGGGGTTTTTGAGCAGTCACAGTGGATAATTCACCATTACTAGTATTTCCCATCTTTCAGTAAGTTTACAGAGATCATTCTCCCCGACAACAGCTTCTTTCAGAGGCACTGCTGGATACAGCTCATTTCTATTTAATAGCACATAATTTTATCTCTACACAAGGTTAGACTTTTTTTATTACAAAAAAAAAAATGAAATGTTAAACATAAGCAATTTCTATATTGCTGTATTTAGAGCCAACAGAAATACTATTAGGTTTTCCATTTTATCACAAAATTAACAAAACATTAACATTAATGTGAGAAAGATCACTGTGGTATTCATAAGCTACTTTCAGCAAGTTCTCCTTGTTGCTTAAACTCATAAGCCCAACTTGAATACACAAGACACTGGAACAAGCTCCAAACAGGATATGAAACTAAGGTAAGGTATATTACGACCTGAACATTTTTGCTCTCTTGAGTATTTGCGTTCATCAGATCTGTTAAACCTCTCCAAGAAAAAGCTTATTGTTTTGCATATATGACATTATCATTTTTATTTTTTATTGCATTGTCATATCTACAGGAAATTTGACAGGAGAGTTTCACATGGTCTCTTGATTATGTGACTCATAAGATCATGACCTATTTACAAGGTCGTGAGGTCTCAAAAACGGCGAAACGTCATTTTTTTTCCACTTGCTTTTCAATTGCAATCATATAGCCCTGAGGCAACTACAAAATTGCAGACTGCCCAATATGCAAATTCCTGTTTCCCTTGTTTTCAGAGAGACAATAAAACTGAAAGTGATACAGTCTATGACATTCATCTGCACTATTTAGCTCGGTGGTCAGTTCTAACTATTTTTATACCTAAGTAACAGTTTTTGCTAATCATGTCTCAGATGACAAAAACATTTTCTATGAGATTTTCACAGGTTTAAAATTGTTATTGTGTTATGAGTGTTACCCTGCCTTAATTATCAGGCCACTTTACTTTTCACTGAATGAAGAAATTCAAATATTGTATTTACAAACAAATTACAATGTCTCATCTCTAATCTCTCAAATATGCCGTCAGTGTACTACAGTATATTACTAGTGAAAAGTACTGACAACTGGCAGGCTGAATTTCATTAACTGTCATGGAAAATTGGTCAGATATATTTAGGTCTCTAGTTATAGTATTTACAGTAATCCCAAATAATGGCTACCTGGATGCAGTATGTGGTATGTCCCGTATAAGCAACACATAGAAAATTCATCCAACATATCTTTCCAAGAGTGCCTGCTTGGGGGCATTCATCAATACAAAAGCTGAGCAGACAAGCACAAAACATTTTCCTGTATAACTTTGTGTTTCTATTTGAAAAGCCCGGCTTGAACCCCACTCAAAGTAATGGTTTGTCTGGTACGAACACAGTAAAATATATGTCGATCAGTCAGCTAAGCTAATTAAGTTTCATCAGCAAGTCTGATTAGGTAAAAAGGGAACATTAATGTCATAATCTTGATACATACTGCAACAAAACAAGTTACCTAGGACATACATATATATATATATATATATATATATATATATATATATATATATATATATATATATATATATATATACAGGCGGTCCCCGGTTTACGACGGGGGTTCCGTTCTTGCGCCGCGTCGTAACCCGAAAATCGTCGTAAGCCGGAAAATCGTCGAAAATCGTCAAAAATCATAAGAAAACCTTACTTTTAATGCTCTGGGTGCATTGAAAACAATGTAAACTGCATTATTATTGAGTTTTACATCAAAAAAACCTTCAAATTATGATTATTCTGCCGTTTTGGGGCCATATTTCTTCCGTCGGATCGGCGTACGATGCGTCGTAACCCCGGAACATGCGTCGTAAGCCAGGAAATAATTTCTGATGAATATATTTGAAAAGCGTCGTAACCTCGGAACGTCGTAAGCCGGAACCGTCGTAAACCGGGGACTGCCTGTATATATATATATATGTGTGTGTGTGTGTGTGTAAACCAATCTATTATATGTAACTAGTCTAGGATATATTTTTTCTGTACAATGTGTGGTTAAAATGGGTACTCTTTGAATGTGTAAAAAGTTCTCTGAATGAACTTCTACAGTAACTAGAAACATTGAAAGGATCACACATACACATACACAGACATAGGCAAGGCATATATGCACCCAAAAAAAACCTGGGAGCTTTCATGTCATGTAAATGAGGGCAAAATTATGCAGTTACCGTATATTTTATATGAATATGCGGTAATTAAGGGAAACTACAAACGTTTTAGGTAAAATACTTGAATTTCAAAATACATAAACCAGAAATACTGAGTCATGCACTATACCTGGTAGCCTACTCCCTGCCATGCAGAAGAAGAAGAGAAAAAAAGGAATAAATGATTATGATAAAATCAACTGCTGCTACAGTTGTGATGCTTGGAAGAGGGTTTGGAATAAGAAAAAAATATATATAGGTCAAAATGAATTCTCTGCTTCTAATCACTGTTGATTACAAATGCAAAACTACAAAATCTGTCTGTGGACTTGCTCACCATCAGGCTATCAAGAACAGTGAAATGTACATGAGGTAATGATGCAGTTTTGCCTATTCCCATGGCAAAATTATTACAGGATGCTGAAATAAAACTTTTTGTGATACAGCACCATAATACCACTGACTGCTACTGCCATTGTTGATTAAAAATGACCTAAAATAGAAACAGACGTAGGACATTATCAAAGAAAAAGTCAAGAACAAAACTTTTCCATACAATAGTGCGCATATATACAAATACAGTATTCTGTTTCGTAAAAGTTTAGAGATGACATGAGCTATCTACATTCTCCAAAAGATGGCTCTAGTGTTCTACTTTTTATACACTGAAAACGCCAGCAGTACTGCACCAAATGACTCTGTGGGGGAAGGAAAAGGTTGAATCTAATTCATGCATAAACAACACTGTAAAAAATAAAAGAAAAATAAGTGCACGGAAAATAAACCACGATCTAAGTAAGGAACGCAATAGCAAGAAGAAAAACAGTTCTTCTGATAAGCAAGGGTAACAAGGATAGTCTGGTAAGAGATTACTGCTTACAGAATGTAATGCACGACTCATTTCACATGTAACAGCCTTTATGCAAGAGATCATAAATCTGCTCTCCTTCTACTGCACTCTCCTAAAGACCATAAGCAGAAGCACTACACATCAGATAACCGTCGTACTGAAGACAGACAGCCTCCTCGTATCAGGCTTCTGCATCTTTAACTGAATTGGAATGAGGTGTATAAGCATTTTTGAATACCAGCAACAGTTACACATCAGTAAATCACTTGTACCCAGGAACAAGCACTAACAGCTATGTAAGGTTTTGAAAAGCATGTTACACTCTATTAGCTCAATCGGCAGTACTGTTCACACATCAAAAGTCCGATCTTTTGATAGTGTACTGGTGATTTAACTTGCAGTTATTAATGAAGTGTTTATTTAAAAATTGAAAGCAAAGAAAGATGTGCTTCTGACGCACTGTACCTGCCATTCCAATTTTCTAAAGATAATTCTTCTACGGAAATGTTTGAATACATCAGTCTATGTATAATAATTACATACTTCCGATACCACTAATGCTCTGATACAAGGTTTCACCTTGAGAATCTGGCCCATATTCAAGGATTATTTGGTCGCTGGAGCTCAAACAGATAAAATGCATAAGTATTATATTTTACAAAAGGCTGCATTCACCATGATCATCATTTACGTTTTTACATCAGGTTAAAGGGTTAGATTTCTAATGAGTTATCTCAGGCCTCTTCCATCTGGCGCAATTACTACTGGACCGCTTATTTCACATTTGATTAAACCACCACAATTTCTGAGATCTGTTTTCCAGCCTCTTAACACAGTTTCACTCAACTTCCTTTTAAAATTAGTTGTAGAACTGTCTCACAGCACTAAGGATTTTCCCCCAATTTCTTTTCTTTGGCATGTGGTGGGCCTTAAACATAAAGGAAGCCTCATCCACCATCTCTTCATTGTTAGTTCTTGTGCTTAAGCCTCAAGTCCCTTACTCCACTGGAAGTTTGCTGTCCTGAGCATCTCTGACGCTATCTGTAATTTTCGACGCACAATATTGCATCATCCGTACACATCACTCATGGCATCCAAGAGGCCACTTCCAGGCAGTCTGTTCTTCTCTGCCTCCTGTGGTTACCAGAAACTTGGTTTTGCTTCCAGTGATTTTCTGCCTGTCTTTTGATTCTGATCTTATCACTCATCTGTCACAATTTCATTAATGTGATCAATAATAAATTTCACAATATAAATATTACTGCCATAACTCTGGATCATCTGTCAAGGTATAGTCATCATAATTTCCTTAGTGAGTTTTCCATGCACCATTTGCTCTCTAAAATGTATATCTAATTGTCAGTCTTGGCACTCTGTCATATGCATTTCTTAAGATCCGTGAAAATGCAATACAGTATAACTCTTTCCTTTTTGGTTGTAGACAATTCCCTGACACAAATTCAAATTTAAAGTTCTTAAGTCTTTTTTAACCAACAATTCAAGACCTTTCTCCCATACACTTATATCGAGCTTTAGCAATCTTGTTACTGGTGAAATGTTCTCTTCTCCTTTTCCTAATCCTTCTCCCCTCTCACATACTACCGTATATAGTGGCCAATGCTTCTGAAGCATTTAAGTATGGTCAAATAACTAAAAATGACAAGAGAACTGTGTCCACAATAACATTAAAATGACCATATTTCAGACTAAACTCAGCTAAAAGGATCCCCTAGATGAGAAGGAAATTCAGGTCCGAGGCTATCAACAAGAGGGTGGGAATATGCTAGCAACAAAAGAGGTTTGGAAGATTGATGGAGATTTATACACGGCAAAATCATCAACAGATGCAGACTGGAGGAGGTCATTGATAAGGAGGAAGAAAAGGGAAGAGAACAGAATCTTGAGGAACACCACTGAAGATGAGGAAGGGAGCAGAAGCCAAGGAATAAATTACACCGATATAATACCATTAGTTAAAATGACAAATAAGTTTACAGAGTGAAGCAAAGAATCCATAAGCAGGAAGTTTGGTTAAGAGAGACTTACGTCAGACTCTGTCACATGCACTGGAGATGTTCAGTATAATGACAAAAAATTCTCTGCAGGGGGAGGGTGACCAAACATCAGTGAAACACGAAATAATCTGATCCATTGATCTTGCCCTTTGGTAGGTCAGAAGATGGGAGTTGGATATATGGTGTCAAAGATAGAGTTGAATAGAGTTTTGAATATTTCAGTGGTAGTAATGTTAGGCAAAATAAATGTAATAGGAAGGATTAAAGGAGTCACGCTTCTTTGGGATTGTCTAAACCATTGCACTTAGGTGAAAAAATTAGGAGATCCTATGTGCTAGTTCACCTGCAAGCTCCTTGAGGAACTGCACTGAAGTAAAACCTGTACTAGAATCGCTCCCAGTATTACAGGCAGAAATACTAGGAAACATATAGGATGAAAGAGGGATAAAGTAAAAGAATTAGGAATATTAGAATTGTCGAGAGCAGAAGTTAACTGAAAAGTGAAGAGCCAGATGTGGCTTTTTCATTAGATGTGCAAGCTACAGATCCATTAACAAGGAAGAGAGATGGAAATTTAGTGGTGTATAAGTTGTCAACTTCATTATTAAATGACAGGAGTTTATTTTTTTAGAGATGAGATTAGGAAGTCATATTGCCAATTAGTATGAGCGAGCACCTTTCAAAGTACGTGGTGGAATAATTCCTAGCACGTACAAAAGAGACGTGAATAGCAGCGTAACAAAAAGGGAGGAGTGACACATACTCTGGCTTATTCGACCAGAAGCGGCAAAACACACTATTAGCGGAGAGAGTTGCAATGCATATGACTCTTATATCTCAATAACAGAGGTTACAACCTATCTGCCATCATGTGAGGGTTTCAGCTACTGAAACAAAAATCTCACTTTGAAAAATAAATGATAAAGGTTCATAAGTCAGTCTACCAGGAGCTCTAAGAACAGAAAAGTTGATGTTGTTTACAATGAATCAATGGGAAAGAGATACGGAAACAATAGTGAAATTAAGGAATGGTGGTAGAAACTAGCTATAGGCAGAAGACGAAACATATTGGCAGTAACTGATGGTGAAAATTCATGTACAGAGACACTGATTCAAAAATGCTTTGTGGGGATGCAAGGGTACAATAACACTAACTCCTTAACTCTCCTTTGTATATGGAATATATTTCTCTACCTTTGTGAGTCTAATGTGCTGGAAGATTACATAGTATGTAGCATAAATTTTTTGCTACCATACAAAACTGTTTTTATTCACGCAAACTCTTTACTTAACACTAGCCAATTTTGTGGTCATAATATTGCCAAACTGCTTCAGTCCCTCTAAAAATATTGAAAGAAAATGCCAGCCAGCTGAAGCACTGCACATATGTAAGACAATCTCCAAGTTCCAGGCATCCACAAGTTAAAATGTATGCTATCTAATCCATGAGCTGTGAGACGTAGCAAGACTGAGAGGCGGGAACTTGGGTTATTTTCGGTAGATTTGTATAAAATAATAAATTTTTCTTTTAAAAAATTAATTTGTTTTACAAAAACCCATTGCTTAAAATTTGCCTATATTTAAATTTAACTTAGAAGGCTGCTGAAAACCCATACGGGCCAACTGAGACCTGTATGGCATGTTTGAAAGGTCTTTGGGGCTGATCTTAAGCATCTTAACTCGTGTCGTCCGAAGTCTTACAGAAATCAAGATATGCAAAAGTAACTCTGAACAGGTCTGTCTTTCCAGTGACCACTTTCCACTACATACCCACCAGGAAATGCTGTGGGTTGAGAGCCCCATACTGACATGGAATACTCTTAAGAGCAGCTACTATATGGCACCACATATCCATTAAATGTGACACAGAGGCAAAAACCCTGGAGAATCTGTCATACAAAATGTCATATTGGATTAATGGATAAACGAAAAGTTACAAAAGATAAAGAAGTTGAAGCTTTGGAGTTGGATATCTTATTCACATTAAGGACCTCCTGTCTCTCTGCTACCACACGATCAAAGTGAGTCTTTCAACGTGTCTCACATCTCTGAAATAATAATGCTCCAGCATCCAGATTATGTCTAAAAGGAAGAGAAGTCAAAATAGGTCCTATTTTGTGGACAAACATGATAAATTATGCTACACTGCCATCAGTCGAAACCCCATGCGACTTAAATTAACTTGCATGAGTGAGAATAAAATGGAATTCCTTTTTACTTGTTTAGACTGATGAAATGCTCTGACAGGGAAAGGGAGAAGATCCTTTTCCAGGCTGAGAAAGAGTGAAATTATAAACTTCAGGGGTTGCAGGCACCTCTAAATTCATCAGGGAAAGGAGGAAACTCTTTGCCCATCACCAGAGACTTCAAAACTTTTCTGATCCTCTTCTGAAGAGATATCCTACCAAGAAGTAGTGGAAGAAGAAGAATGACCAACAAAAAGTCATTTGTAATTTGAGTAACCTGCTATATCCTCAAGACACCTGTCTCTTTGGCCAGGGCATGATAAAAAATATCCAGAACATAAAAACTTGCAATGAAGGGTTGGAGCGACAGGGAGAAGTGAAATGGGTCTGCTTCTGGCCCACTGGACTTAGGAGTTGCACTTTCTGCAGTCAAATTTCCTGTGGCCATGAACTAATTCAATTCTCACTAACTGTGTAAGACATCCTGATCTCAAAAAATGCCTGTTTCTTACGGTTTCTTTCAAAGGAGCAGCCAGCATCCTGATTACTAGAAAAAGTTTTTCAGTATGAGTGACCCCAACAACTCTGCCTCACTTCCTTCCGGAGCAAAATTCTTGAATAATATGGGTGAAGGAGCTCTTGCTCACCAGCGAGTGACCAACGCTGAAGATTAAAGGCAGAAAGGCAAGTAACACCATCCTCATAGTACTGGGACAACTCTAAAATGCTTCTTTGTAAAACAAAACAAATTTGTCTGCAGACCAGTTTTCTATGGAAAAAAATGTAATGGCGGAAAACAAACCTCACAATAGTTTAAGTGCTACACAATTTCCATCGCTGTCCTAACAGGCATTATAGAGCAAGGTCTCTGCCTAGACTAGTAAGGGGATTCAGATGAAGTTAATTATTAGCATACAGAATCTCTTTAAATATCAGTTCATCCACTGCATGAATTGCCTTATATTTTTATTCTAAAATGCTTGGAGTTTATTCCACCCGCTGATGATTTAATTTAAAGCTGCTACAGTCCACAAGTGAAAGCATTATAACTGATTTCAATGAATGGTAGACTAACCAAACTACTTATTACATAACAGTTGCTGTGACATCATTATGATGCCCACAAAAGATGATAAAAGAAAGTGATTCAAATACAATGCAGTATTATATAAAAAATATGCTTCATAAACTTTAAATACTGCCAAGATATTTTATGCTTAAAGCAAAGGACAGAAAGTACATTAGTAAAATAACAGTCAATGAACTACCATCACCAAAAACTAAATGACATCAGAGTAAGAAAAGAAGTAAAATTCACTCTGTAATTTATGCCCATAGTGCAATGAAACACACATCCAAAATATAAACAGCAGAACTAAAGGTTAACAGAAAATAAAACAAAAAGCAGCTTTCAAGGAAAGCAACTAGCTTATTATTTGTTAATTAGCACTTATTAACACCAGTGCAACAAAAAATTCCCAAAAGTATACAAGGAATTATATATAAGCTCTATCAGCACTATAATGGAGCAAAACACCACTGTCTGTTCTCCTCTTTGAACAAATAAGGAAGAACTGTACTTTTTAGTCCTGGAAACTCCTCAAGTTGTGGAAACCCTAACCTTGGTTAGTGGTTTACGTTGTTGTATTATCAAAAGGGCTTGTAAAGTTCCTAGCTTGAGCAATCACAGCCATACCTGTTGTTTACGGAGGATTTCCAGGGACAGCTGAAAGTGTCAAGACTATACTGTACCCATAACCTGTTCAAAGAAACCACTCCTACATGATTTTATAACTAAGAAGCTCACCCTCCAGAACCGAAGAAGAGCACAGGGACCTGAATCCTCCTCTCCTACTTCTTTTTCCACTTCCTATCCTTCCTTTCCCCTTCTATTTGGTTATTCCTTTGCCTCCTTCATCATACCTTCCTACCCTTTAAGTTAAGTATATCTTAGTTTAACCAGACCACTGAGCTGATTAACAGCTCTCCTAGAGAGGGCTGGCCTGAAGGATTAGATTTATTTTACTTGGTTAAGAACCAATTGGTTACCTAGCAACGGGACTTACAGCTTATTGTGGAATCCGAACCACATTATAGCGAGAAATGAATTTCTATCGCCAGAAATAAATTCCTCTTATTCTTCATTGGCTGGTCGGAGATTCGAACTCACGGCCAACAGAGTGGTAGCTGAGAACAGAACCCGCTCGCCCAACGAGGAACTCCTTCCTCCCCTTTGTCTCTGATACGCTCCTTTTCCTAAGTTTCAAGCACTGCCATCTAAAGGTCGAAAATGTATGCTGTTATAGTTCCCAAGGAGAAGAACCCTGAACGGATAATCACGACAAGACCAAAGCTCTGAATGAGAAGAATTCACTGAAACTCTGAAAGACAGAGCTGCTATGGATTTTCTTTTAAACCTGAATAAGAAGCCCACAAAGCCATTACTATCTGTACCTTCCTAGACAGGTTTCCATTTGACCCTTGGTTGGAATTCACCTGCAACACTGAAGCCAAAAATAGATAAAATTCAAAGCACCTTCCAATTAAATTCTCGCCACCTTTAATGTTTTTCCGCCAGTATGGCTCAAAATATGGGGTTATTTCCTCGCAGAGAAATACACTCCAAAGCCTCTTGGATGCTTCCGTTGTCAGAGTTATGGACACCAAGGCTGTTGCAGAGGAAAAGCTGTGTTATATTTAGAAAAAACCCGAGACCTAGAGTGTTTGGTAAAGTTGAAGAAAGGTGAACCGACTACAGCTGTGTCTCAAATGTTCTGAGACAGCATGTACACTTGAAAGCAAGGGTATATATAAAAATTATGACTGACCTTAGGAACTGAAACAAGACTGCAGCAAACAGCAGATCTGCAAGTAGCACTGCAAATGAGGAATTTACCATAGCCAAAAACAACACAGCTGACTGTAACGCCACCATCACTAACTTGGAGAGAGACACCAACATAACAGCTATTGCCTTCATTTGCTCCTAAACGCACCCTTCCTCCCACCCCTTCACCTGCCAGTGAGGAAATCAGCAAAAAAAATCAAAGAGATTTTATTGGCTTTTGTCAACAACGGACCAGCAGACCCTTCCTAAACGACCTAATTGCTGCTATTGGAATTAGGCTATGCATTGAGAAAGGGCCAGCTAAATCGTAAACAACAATAACCCGATCTTCCAGACGGACATCTAGCGAGCAAAATTGTATGTATGTACAGTATATATATATACATATATATATACAAAATTCAATTTTGCTCACTGGATGTGGGGATTAGTTTTTTCATATAACGTCTGGAAGATTGGGTTACTGTTGTTTAAGATTTAGCTGACCCTATGTCAATACATAGCCTAGTTCCAAGAGCAGCCAGTAATTGAAGATAATTTTGTGGAAGGGAAACCTGTGGTCATTAAGAAATTGAAAAGGCTGACAGGAATATTAAAACCTCTAGTCCCAAAGGTACTTGCTTGCAAGAGAAAAGAAATTATTGCAGTGAGTTCTGGCAAGTAAGGGATATGGAAAAAAAATTATCGCACGAAGAAGGTGCAAAAATCATGGGAAGTGTATGAAGTTAATACTCCTTGTTTCACTCAATCATAGGAATTTTTTTCTGCATTAAGAACCATGGTAGTAGAGTGATTGATGAAAACGCAAGGGAGGCATGTAGAGTGCTTCCCTCAAAGAGATCTGTAAGCTATTCAGGTAGTATACTTGTTTTGTGTTTGCACCTCGGAGGAGGACTAAATGTCTTTTGTTTGTGCATCTCCCTACATTGTGGCAATAACGCTTAAATAATTGAACTAGCTGAAGTGGAAGAGAAAGTGATTTTTGAAAATATGGTCATTAGGTGGTGGTGTGAAATCTGACAAGGAAAGTAAAGACAATAGCAAGGGAAAAAGAGCATTTGTCATTCATAACGAATAACAACTGAGGAAGACCGGCTAGAGTGAAACTGCCCATATTGAAGTGGCTCCCCATTCCCCAAATTATTAAATTTTACCTTCATATATACTAACTATCTCTCTCTCTTTCTCTCTCTATCTATCTATCTATCCAATATATATATATATATATATATATATAAATATATATATATATATATATATATATATATATATATATATATATACATATATATATATATATATATATATATATATATATATATATATATATATATATATATACATATATATATATATATATATATATATATATATATATATATATATATATATATATATATGTGTGTGTGTGTGTGTGCGTGTGTATGTGGTATGTGTGTGTATCTGTAATATATATTATATAATTTACACACACACACACACACACACACACACATATATATATATATATATATATATATATATATATATATATATATATATATATAAAGGTAAAATTTAATCAACAGTGTAACATTTGGAGATTGGGGGCCCACTTACATATGGGCAGTGCTATGGACTGAGTTACTGATTTTTCATTTTGAGGGACACTGAAGCATCTGGGGATTCCACGACCATGTACTGGGTTATTTATAATTGGGAGGTTTTTCAGTGAAATAATTTCCTTTCTTGATTTTCCAAGTAACTTTTATCTGATGTTGATAGATACAGGTGTATCAACAGGATGAGTAAAAAGGGGGAGACTTATTTATGCAAAATGGTGCAGTAATATTGTACATGAATACATGTTTATGCATTTATGTGCTTAAAATTTTAGTACTATGATAATGTGCAAACAATGCTTGTACATGAATATACATTAATGAATGGATGTACAGAATACTTTCATGCTATGACAATGTGCAAAGTTACAGAGACACAAACTCTTTATATTTATTAATGTGAGATCTGAAAACACATAATGGCTACAAAAACAGTGATATGAATAATGGAACCTTCAAGATTTTGAGACACACTTTGCATTAGAATTCAGTATTCCAGGAGCAAAAGACACAACTCAAGGAGGAATGTCAAAAACTCATGAGCAGACCCATGAATGACGTGATCTGTTTTATGAAAGCCAGAAACCAATGAAGAAAAGACCCATTTCCATGAAATGGACACTGCATACATATACCATGTGATAACCGTAAGTCACCTTTCTGCTCCTCTTGTAGTTTATCGACAGAAATAAAACTTGTAATCTATCAGCATTACTAAAAGATAAATCAAATATACAGTCATCTTTAATAATAATATCTTAAGTTCAGCCAGATCCCCATGTCTAAAGTTATAGGCAACTTAGAGGTGGTACTAGGGATTCATTCTAACGATAAGGAAGTGGAGGGAAAAGAGATTTACATGTCGGGGAACTGAGATACTGGATCCTGCATTAGTTGTAAAAAAAATGTTTTACATAATATTATGAGAAAATTGTGAAAATTCAGCAATTACTGGTTTAATTTGAAAATCAAAATATCGAGTTGGTGAGACTCATGATAATCCCTGTTAGAAGTGTTGATCATGTTACTACTTCCCAGACACAATGTGTAAAGTAGTATACAAGATTGAAAAATCTGATCTCATAAAAAAAAAAAATAGAAAAATTTTGCTCAGCATGATAAGCTATCTCCACATATAACACACAACAGCTTAAAAACCTCTGTGTCATTAACCAAAACATTTTCAGCAGTCCACACAATTCAGGTTTTAATTTTGGAAATTCATTCATTCTTGCAGGCTTCTAAGAGTCATATGGATTTAACTACCTTTACTCGTATGTCCTTATAACTAAGGTATGAAGGAATGGAATTAGAGGACATGTAAATTACAGTATAAAGAACTAACTACACAGGGTCTACTTAAAAAGTGAGATTATAATATTGAGTTTCTAACAGGCCACAAGTCCTAGCTTTGTGGAAAAAAATTTTTTTTCTTAAGCAGTAATACGGTGTTTGGTATACTTTATCAAGAGATTACCCGCAATGCATATGTAAAATCTTTTAACTGATTATATCTTTGTTCTAGATACTAAAAATAAATAAGTACATGATTTTCATAGTTCTATGCACTCCAGTCATTACATTCAGGTCTTACTAACATTACATAAATGGACAATATCTGGCATGCCACAGGTCCTGTGAAGCAAATGTGAAAAGATGTGGAAGGAAGAATAATCAAGATACAGAAAGCAGGGTAAAGAGGAGGAAGAAGAAAACAGAAAGCCATCAATTACCTGAAGCTATAGATCCATACCACCACCGACACCAATTAGGTCATCACCAGCACGAAAACCAGCACCATAAAGGGAATTGAGAAAAGATGGCAGGTTTAGAATGGAAGTTATTTATTTAAAAGAAATTTCACATCAGCAAATATATATAAAAAAAAAGAAGGGAACTTTTAACTGAAGCCATTTGCTTTCGGGTTTCAAAAGGGAGGAAGTACCCATGCAGGAGATATGGTTCAGTACTACTGTACATTTAGAATGTAGAGAGTCAGCAGCACACAAAAACATAGTGAAAGCACAATACATTCTAATGTACGAAACTACAGGTATAGTACTTGACTTGAAGCCTTGACATCAAAATCAGTGAGATTTTCTTAATTTTCTAAAAATTCTACCAAATTCCTTTTGTTCTACAGCAATTCATCTACTTTATTTACAGATATGAGATAATTGGTGTTTATACATTTGAATTGGGATATTCTAAATAAAAAAAAACATGCACTTTTGATACTTACACCACTTTTTAAGACATTATCAAATATTATTTCTTGTAAGCCTCTTCAAGGCACTTGATGTTTTAGATTTGCAACTCTCAGGTTTGCTTTCACTTACAATTGAAAAATGTCCAGAATTTCTAGTAGTAGCCTTATCATGGTTAGCAAGAAGTGTATCACATATGTGTGTAAATGATTCATAGT
>JANJGK010000053.1:14009819-14076862 GCA_039081455.1 Macrobrachium rosenbergii | reverse complement strand
TTATAGTGGTTAGATTCCAGCAGTAGTGGAGTGTGACTGATTGGAAAATGTTTTGAAGAGGGTCTTTTTTGAAGGAATGAGACAAGGTGAGGAAGCATTGGGAAGATGTACAGTAACTGTGTCACTTGAAAATGACTGAGAGAATATGTGCATACAGTGAAGGATGACAAAACCAAGTCCTGAAGAAAAGTGATGCATGGACGAATGCAGGAAAAAGGGTAGTGGTAGTTAAAGAGGGAACAAATCATGGCCACCTACAAGCAGGAGGAGGAGAGGGAAAGGTTGTGGAAATACATGGAAGTATTATGACGCTGTATATGTCTGAAGGGATGGCCAAAAAACTGCAGTAGGAAATAAGCTTCCTCAGCATATCAGTGACATTACCCATAATAAATCCGTTCTTATTTTTTTTAAGCATTTACAGTATATGGGAATTACTTATTAAATCTAACTCGTGTTTGTAAAAGTAAGAAATACCTCAAGAATCAGAGATGGTATCAGTGCTCCACAGGTGGAAAGGGTAGGCTAAAAAAAAAGAGGGGCTTGGGGAAAAGGCATGTTCATTTATATAACCTGGCAAATGGTTACCTACTTTGCAATACCAAAACCTCTAAACTCATTTCCCTACTAAACTGCATAATATCCAAACTGAAAATGTCACAAGGTTTGTATGTATATCTTGATTACGATAAACTTAAAAATAATTATAATCAAAAGGCGTGGAATCCTGAAACACGGTGATGGTTCAGATAAATGGCATGGAGACATTTTCAGTCATTATTACCGTGATAATGTACTTTATCCAGGAAGCTCTAAAATGTTAGTGTGCCTTGGCAGTTTCAGTAGCTTTTCCCTTCAATGGTGAGAAGCGATTGTTACCATGGTAGAGGGAAGTGGGGAGGACAGTGGGATGAAGAATATCTCTGTTTCCTATTATCAGGAAGGAAATATCAGCTGCACTTATAATGAGGCTGTGCAAATGAATGAATTTCCAAAGACAGAAACAGAAACAGTAAGAAGTGTAGGAAAAAAGCACAACTGCCAAGTCGAGATCCAAAAAGAATAAGTGGAGGTCATTCCCAAGCACAAAATGAGCACGAGTTATGAAGAAGAGCCAACAGTAAAAACAGAACCTGCATTGTACAGACAGAAGCAGGAATGTGAGAGGCAACCATGTCTTTCACATTCGAACCCCTAATTTATTAATAAGAAAAAGAAAAAATACTGAAGTATAAAGAAGAAGGGAAACAAGGAATAAAGGCATAAAATTCTGATTGAGTAGTGAGTAGCTATTAGTTTGTTCAGCACTCTTAGTCTTTCTTCCATTTCTCCAGATGAATATTTCATGAAAGTTTGTGAGCTTTAACTGTCCAAATTCAGGTGAAGGAATCCAGTGCATCTTTGATCTCTACACTTGGATTTGTGAAGTGGATCAGAATGATATCAAGAAAGCAAATCAAGTCGTTTGCCCAATTATACTGAAAACACTCATGGATAGCCACATTAAGAAAGGGAAATTTTCAAGTGTGGGAAAAGTATAGATAAGACCTATCCATACAGCTTAAGTTTTTTTTTAGAGGTAGGTAAGAGTTGAAGACACTACAAAAAAAAATCTTTTGCTTGGTTAGGAAGAATACTTGTAATCCTTCCTCGAGGTACAATCTCATTTGGCAATAGTTGTATTTCATATCAATATACGTTTACTCTCATTCAACTTAAGTACAAATGGATAAACTACTTTCTATTGCTAAAACAAATTTGAGAACACTTTCCATCACAGTTTTATCTTGTTTTTATGTACTAGGTCAATTAATTATAAGAGACTACATGGTGAAGATCAGGGAAGACATTTGTTTTATGTGCTAGGTCAATCAAGTACTGGGGGCTACCAAATGGAGTGATGGCTTTCTTTTTTTTATGTGCCAGGTCAGTCATCTATCAGACTACATGGTGGAGATTAGCAGGGGCTCTTGTTTTTATATGCTAGGTCAACTACCTATGGAAACTACATGATGAAGATTAGAGATTGCTTTGTTTTATGAAATAACTGCTCAGAGACTACATGGCGACCACAGACGACAGTTTTACACGCCTCATGCCCCTGAGAGAGACTTTTCCTTTTTTGTGGTCTCTTAGGAATCCTTGACAGAATCAATTGTTAGGACTCTTGAAGAAAATTCATAGCAAACAAGGACTGTCTTCACTCACTCAAGCAGAAAAACAATGAAAACAATACTTCCATTATTTGGATGGAACAGCTCAGTTGCTGATAACAAGTGAACTCACTCATTTACTAAAACTTAGTGGAATAGAGAACTGATCTTAATCACTTGGAATGTAAGATCTCTGAACACCATTACAGTCCAAGGATCACATATAAAGCTGATATAACGAATATCAAAATAACTTTATTCTACTTTTAACAATTAGTTTTCCAAAAGGGAAGACTTAATCCTTGTTTGTTTAACACTTTGTTCACTTGGATTTTTTGTAAAACCTGGCTACAGCCAATCATCTATAAGAGGACTATATTTACCAATACATATAAACAACAGGATCTTCCAATGAAAGCATGAAAATGCCGAAGTACATTTAGATTAATGAATCAAGAATGCC
The DNA here is from genome assembly GCA_039081455.1 of Macrobrachium rosenbergii. Classification (NCBI taxonomy): domain Eukaryota; kingdom Metazoa; phylum Arthropoda; class Malacostraca; order Decapoda; family Palaemonidae; genus Macrobrachium; species Macrobrachium rosenbergii. The sequence goes on along the minus strand of JANJGK010000053.1, from coordinate 14,074,246 downwards.
TTGTGACCTGTGATATGATTAAAAACTACATAGCATTCAACTGAGAAAAATAGTTTTGGAAAACACAAAGATAAGGCACTGAAAATAATTTTGCCAGTTCAATAAAGGATTTTTTTTTATAGCATAGCCACTGCTCATCCGCAAAGGAATTACACTCTCATGGCCCCTACAGGCCTTCGTAAGACAGACCAACCAATCTCAAAGAATTCTCAGCCAGAATAGTGCTTGTGGGCACAGTTAAAGAGTATAAAGGACTTCGGGCAAGAGGGCTATACAGTATCTCCTGTCCACAGCGACTACCTTGATTTTCCCTTCATCCTACTCACACAGATGTTAGCTATTTCCCCCCATTACAAATTACACTCTGGTCTGTCCATGGGTTCATGTATCACCAGTGCTTGCTCCGAAAAATTCAATCATTAAAACAACTTTACAGCTAAGTACATAGTTTTAAGACCCAGTGAAAAGTTTTAGTTCCTTAAAATTTTACTGGGTAGGTTTATATTTGTTAAAATTGGGAGCCAGTAGGCGGTGCTGTGATTGCCGTGATGTTTTTTCTTGTCTAGCAGAGTGATAATTAGCATTAATGAGATATTAGATCATTTTGTTATTGAAACTCATTAGTCAATGACTTTAAAACATTGATAGATAATTTGAGGTTATCAAACATAGCCTTGATCATAGTTCCCAATCATGCTTGACTTACAAGCCTAGATGTTTACTGAAGGTCAGCATTTCTTTTGTATTATATAATCCAAGATATGATATGTATAGAAATACATTATAAAAGAATCCACTTAATTTTGTCTAGAAGCATTTGTGAGTAAATTTACATTCTGTCGGGACCTCTTTGAAAAGTCTGTTGTCACACAACTCACTGAACAAGCCTGACAACAGAATTGCACAATATACGCTCTTCTTGGAAAATGGGAATCCGGGAAACAATATTCATGAGGGTTTCCTCTTTCTAAGCCTAAGTAAGCTTGGTATGAATTGGAGCCATACAAGCCTCCAGTCACTACTAAAGGATCCTTCCAACAACAAAAGAAAGGACAACAATAGCAGCAGCACCCCTTTTGAAGCGGAAAAGGAAAATCAACTCCTGGACTGCATATTAAATGCAAGAGAAGAGGTGAAGCCCAATATGACTTTAATGGTTGGGGGTCAGCTTCTACAGCATCACATGCAGTGGAAGTCCTACCCCTGGGGACAGTATTAATTTCAGTGGGCTAAGGTAGAGATGGTCTCACCCTCACCCCTCTTAAACAGTTTTTTCCAAAAACCAGACTCCTCTTGAAGGGGGCCATAGAGAAAAATGTGTGTATTTGCCACCATTCTTCATCGTCCCCAAGGATTCCTTCAAATGAAGGGTGATCCTCGACCTGTCAAGACTGAACAAATACACTGTCTGAGACAAGTTTTGGATGACTACTGTTGCCCAAGAACATTCACTCATTTTGCAAGGGACTTGGACTGTCTCTATAGATTTGAAAGGCGTATACTGGCAAGTCCCTATCACTGTTACCTTCAGCCGCTTCCTAGGGTTTCAGATAGGTAAGGAAGCATACAGATTCAAAGTCATGCCTTTCAGGTTAAACATTGGCCACAAGAATCTTCACAAAATTAGCAGCAATAGTTACCCAAGAGCTCATGAAAGAAGGAATTTAACTGGTGGCCTGTCTAGATGATTGGCTAATCTGGGAAGCCACCAGAGAAGAGTGCTGACAAAACCTGTGAGTGATATTTGACAGACTCCAGGGGAAAAGGTTTCGTAATAGGAATAATTTCTGTCTTACATCCAGCAGACGTTTCCTGAGGCTGAGATTTTGTTGAGATACTCTTTGTGGCCAGCTGTCTCTTTCCAACAGCACTCAAACCAGAATACTGTATAGGACTTAAAAAGAGTCCATGCACAGCCCAGCTTTTCCAGACAACAGTTGGAACGAATTCTAGGCCTGTTACAGTTTGCATCTGTGATAGTTCTAATCCTGAGATTGCAACTGTAAGATGTAAACAGAGTTTGGGTTTCACAAGTCAGGAAAAGAATTTGTGATTGCTTTCACCTGAGATTGTGAAGATACTCTGTCTGTGGACTTGGAAGAGGTCTCTGGCAAAACAGATCCACCTGACTCCACTGTCCATACAAGTAATAATACATATGGATGCCTCCTTGACAGGTTGGGGAGGCCATTGGGAGCATCATCAGGTGGTGGGAAGATGGTCATCTATTCTAAGGGAATGTCATATCAGCTTCATGGAGCTGTTGGCTCTCTTTCCATCTCAGAAACACAAAACCTCTAAAAAGGAACCACATTTTGTCAGTCATAGACAACATGACTGCAATGTCCTTAATCAAGAATCCCAACATGGGACCACCTTGACATGATGAGGGGGCTCTTGAACCCCTGGAATTTGTTCTTGGGTCTGAGTCCAAGAGTCCCATATACCGTTACATACTACTTTGGGCTAATTTTTGTGGAATTTTCCACTCTTGGTAAAATTTATTGGACCTGATAAATATGAAAAGGTATCACAGCTGGGACTGGGTTTAAATCTGAAGCTAACAGTGGGAACTGTGGCAGGGTCAGCAACTACCCAATAATGTTCAGAAATGAGAATATTACATTGATACATCAAGGGCAGAACTAGGGCTAGGGCATGGATTCCAGGGGTGGTCTGGTTCTGGGGATAGGGCTCTCAGCATTCTGTCCAGCTTGCCCATAATATGCTTAGGGTGGGGATGATTGTATTCATGTAATACTCTTAGTCCCAACAAACTGGTCTGGCTTACAACGGGGCCACTTATTGAGTTGTGCCATCCCTTGTGGGGTAGGGTAGGGGTGGACATCTGGGATTTGGCTCCTATCTTTAATGTGTATAGAGACATGTGAAGTCCTGTGGCTGAGAGCCTAAGATTTCATCTGAAGGTTGAAGAAAACTGACAGTAGAATTGGCCTCAGCAAAAGAAGGTAAAAGATTAAAAGTATTATCACACTTCTGGGGAGTTAAAGTGGACTGCTCAACATATGCTTTTTGGAATCACTTCAACAAAATATTTGTTCCCAAACTGATGACATACTTGGAGGAGAAACTTGTAGAAGATTTAAAAGATCAAGGTGTGATTAGAATTGAAGGATTGAAAAAGAAGATCAATGGAGCCGTAGTTCCACTGCCAAATTTAATTATATTACGTTCAATTCTATTTGTTTATGTAAAGTAATAAAAGCAGCATGGTTACGTTTTAAGAGTGAGATATTTTTATTGGCAAGAGTATGGACATATGTTAGGGTCTTGCAGGCAGAAACTACTGTGTTAAATGCAGGGAACCAAAGCATGGGGATGTTATAAAGATGCAAAATGTATACATTGTGGAGACAATAATCCATCATCTTCACAGAATTGTGATGTGTACACTATGGTAAAAGAAATCAGACATTAAGGGTAAGTGAACGTATCCCATTTCGTGAGGCAAAAGAGAAAGTACTAAACCAGTATGTTAAACAGGAATAACCTTTTCCAGTATTGCTACCACTAAAGAAGAAATATAAACACTACCAGAGGTGGTTTCCTTGGCAATGCAAAGGGAAGATCAATGGTGACCAGTACTCCCACCTCTTTGGAGGCTGCACCAGTGGTTTCTGGCACTCCTGCCTCTTTGGAGAGAGCACCAGGGATTTCTGGTACTCCTGCCTCTTCATAGGCAGTGCCAAATGTACCTGGCGCTCCAGCCTCTCCGGAGACTGCACCAGCTATACCTAGTGTATCGGCCTCTTTGGAGGCTGTGCCATGTGTGGCTGGCACTCTGGCCTCTTTGGAGGCCGCATTATCTGCGTCTGGTATTTGTGTTTCACTGGAACCTGCATCAGCTGTGACTGATGCTCCTAATGCTTCAGAGGATGTGTCAATTGTGTCTGAAAATTCCACCTCTCCTCAGGCAGCACTAGCTTTGTCTGGTGCTCATGAATCGGAAATTTGCATAGCAAAGACGTTATGAAGAGTGCCCAATGCCCATGATACTGGGGAGGCTGTGCCATCTGTGTCAGGTGCCTCCTCCATAGAAGCAGCACTACCGTCGACTTAAAAACAGGAGGCTGTCATGAATAATCCGTCTTCTTCCACCAAACCCTTACTGATCATTAACTTTTCAAACCGAACTTGCTTAGGTCATAGACTTCAGCCGATTAGTCTCTTATAATTGAAAGGGACCAATAAAGGTCTTCGATGTATGGAACTCATTTGAATCACCCATGTCAAACCCCAATGATCGTATAGAGTTCGACAAATCAGCAGTATCTGTTCGTACAAAACAACTAGCAGATTTTCTGTTACATCTCAAACATGAATTTCTGTCTAAATCAGTTTATATATATATATATATATATATATATATATATATATATATATATATATATATATATATATATATATATATATATATATATACATATATATATATATATATATATATATATATATATATTATAATTATATATATTTCTTATATGAAACTTTTTAAACTTTATTAATCTTTTTAGTTTCCTATTTAATTTTATTACAGCACCAATAACCTAGATGTTGGGACACCAGTTTTAGTGGCCATAAATCAATCATTCAATGAATCTTCTATCAAGAGGCTGAGCCCACGCTCATCCCCTCTCGAATCAGTAATTGCCAATATGCTTCCACATCTGGAAGTGGACCTGTTTGGCACATGCGATAACCATCAACTTACAGTGAATGTGTTTCAGAACCTGGACAATCAGACAATGGCAAGAGAAGCATCCCTACAATACTGGCACAATGAAAGACAATAAACCTCTTTCCTCCTTTGTCCCAGATTTCGAAGGCTTTGAACAATCTACTAGCTTTCCACAGAATCGCTTACCTAGTGGGCCCCAAATTGGCTGAACAGTCATTGGTTCTTTTTGCTTTAACAACAGGCAAGAGAACAGTCATTGGTTCTTTTTGCTTTAACAACAGGCAAGAGAACAGAGTCCATTACCATCTGCTATTCAATCCCAGACAGAAGGATGGAAAGTCGTCTACGCATCCTCCTTTCTGAGTTTGTCTACCTAACATTTCTAGGTACCTAGTGCAAAAACTATGGACTTCATCTATCTGACATACCAGTCCACACAGAAAATGTGGTTAGATTGCCTCCATGCCAAGAGCCCAGATGAAATCTGTTGAAACAGTTTTGCATTTTGTTATATATCTTTTGAGGATTCTCATATAAACATTTCAATTCCCTTCTCTAGTCTTTTGTACAGTAAAGGTCAGCTCCTGCAAAGCTTCCCATTACCTGGTCCCAATACAACTATGTACAACTCATATGCTCCAAAAGGCAGTCTTCTTGAGCTTTGGCATCAGAGCTCAGAGCAGCGAACTGAGTTCTCTTAGATGGGGCCAATGTTTCTTCACTCATACACCTAGCTGTCATTTACTATTGTCTCCTGGTCCATCATTCCTGGCCAAGAACAAGGACTTTTTAAAGGGAAATTCCCCTTTTCTGATAAGGGAACTCAGTACTTCAGATTAAACATTATGCCTAGTTGAAGCACCGAAGGTTTACCTAGACGTCACGGGAAACATCCTAGATGGTCCTCTTTTTCCTACACCCTAGCACAAACAAAACACTCTCTCTTCATGGACTGAGAATTGTTTTGGTGTCCCTCATTAAAAAGGCAGACCCTCCCTCACTCCTTTCCTTAGTTGCATGACATCCAAAAGGTGAGTACATTGTTGACAATAATCCCATTAACGTTGCAATAATCCCACAGCCAGACCCCACATAATTAGGTAAGTCACCTTAGAACCACAAGGGATAATACATATACCTGTATAGGTTTGTTAGTTTTTTCAGTTCTTTATTGTCAAAACCTAGTGGGTATCTGGAATAAAGAAAATAGTTGATAACCTGTAACTATACTTTAGACAAAAAATTTAAATGTGTTGTTGAGATTTATTTGTTAGGAGCTAAGCTATTTTGCCACCTGTCAATTTCTTTTGTAAGCTCCTTTGAGGATGAACAGCGGCTACGCTATCAAAGAACATTTTGATGTGGGAAAAACCTATTTTTGGTAGCTGCTGTGGGTTCCTAATGAAAAGGCATGAGACTGGGGTGAACATTTATCTTGCACAGACCTGGTGTGCAATGAGAAAAATAGCTGACATACACGCTGTCGTCACGTGTGCGAGTAGGATGAAGGGAAAATCCTGGACAGGAGGCAGAGCCCTCTTGTCCTGAGTCCTTTATATTCTACAGCTGTGCCAACATGCACTATTCTGGCTGAGACCAACTGTAAGAGAATTCTTTGAGATTGGTTGGTCTGTCTTATGTAGAGCCTTGGGGCAGACCATGTGAGTGTAATTTAATTGAGGACTCACAGTGGCTACCAGAAATCGGTTTTTCCTACATCACAATATGTTTAAACTGCAATTACTTCAAAACATTATTTCTGAATATTCGCCTGTATTCATAACCAAAGATCATCATTTAATGTCTAGATCATGGTAGTGAATGTGATTTCTAAATGTATTAGCATGGTACTATTTTTCCATGTAGACTTTGTCATATTGTAAATGTACTTGTCTATGGGTGGGACCTGTGGGCTGTAACAAAGTATAGCAGTTCCACACCTTTATTTTGGTGTTAAGATCCTTTATTTTGGTGTTAAGATTAACTGAATGTTAAAGAGCAAAAAAAAAAAAAAAAAAAAAAAAAAAAAAAAAAAAAAATCAGATAACGTCTCTACAGACTGAAATGAATAACTGTACTTATAAAATTATTTGGGAAAGGGTGCCTTACAACTTACCTGCAACAGGCTTGACAACAACTCCTGAAATTCCCAAGACCACTCCTATCACGAAGGTCTGACCAGCATACAGAAGGGATTTAGGAACTGATGTTTGCGTTTCTAACCTCTGCCGACGTTTCTTCAAGGAAGAAATAACATTTGGATGGCATGAATATTTATTATAAACAACTATTTTCTATTACCCTGAGCATTTTAAATCTACTGAATGGAAATGAAAATTTCTCTTCGATGATTTCAGTCTCTGCACAACTGGAGTTTAAAATTTTAATTTTCATAGTCTTTACACATGACAGCTGTTAATTTTACTGTAAGATTTTAATATTTTTTAGGATTTTATTGTAATTAGGGTACACTATTATATGCCCCAACATAAAGTGTAAGAGTTGCTAGCAATTCCCGTGTTAGACATTTCCTTCTCTTTTGAATTTTATTGAAACTGAGCAGCACGCTGAAGCACTACTTGAAATATTCTTCAGAGCAGGTGTACTTATAACTAGAAAGCATTATAGTCACTGTAAATGCTTAGTGATATGAAACATTTTTCTGGATAACTTAGCTTACCTTTTTATATTCCTGGTCAAAAGTAAGACTGGCTATTGTATTTCCAATAGCAGAGGAAATGAGATTCAGGCTGTCAGCTGTACCCCCAACAACATGGCCCATCAGGCTTTGAGCACCACGAGCTATTCCTTCAGCAAATTCATCGGGTCCTTCAATGATGCCCTGTAAAGAAGAAAAATACTGGTGAAAGGCATTTTAAAAATCAGTGTATTTAAAGACGAAAATTAATAGACTGTAATTTTCAAGACACACAAACAGTAGTTACTGTACTGCGAAATGAATACAACAGAGTGTCAAAAGAGGTGCTCAGTATTACTAAATGCAGGGGAAAAAGAGGTTATTGTCTGAAATGTATTACAAAAGTAAACTGGGAAGAGGGGGCGGGGGGAGTGAGAACCTGTTGTGACAAATGGGTGGGCCTTAGAAGAGGTGGAGCATTTCTATTATCTTGGGACACACTGGACTGAAGCAGGAGTTGAGAGCGCAGTAAGGAAGAGAGTATATAGTTGCAGCATGGATTACATAGAGAGACATAGCTAAACCCACTTGTTAATAAAAGTGTTCCATTAGTATTATTATTATTATTATTATTCAGAAGAGTAACAATATTCATATGGAACAAGCCCACAGGGGCCACTGACTTTAATTTCAAGCATCCAAAGAATATGGTGTCCATTCGAAAGAAGTAACAGAAGCTAATGGGAAATATAGAAAGATGAGATCAGCTATTAGAAAAACAGACATATTAACAAATTAATAAACAAATAAAAATACTGTATAAGTAAAATATCAAAACACAAGTTGAATTGTAATCAAGTAGTAATGCATTGCATCTTTCTTTGAATTTCTGAAGTTTTAACTACGTCACAACATCCTCCGTGAGGCTGTTAGTCCCAAGGTGTGCGGAGTAAAGGACCTCTGGAACTAAGAAGCTCATCAGCGAGGCACATTTACTGCATATTGGTGCTACTGATCAGCGAATCTGGTTGCTCTCGGCAGGTAAAGGGGATCAGGGATCGATTGTGAATGTGAAAGATCTCTGTTAAAATGGAACTTACGAAAAAGTGATGAACAGGAGACCATCCGTCGATGGTCCAAGTCATAACTGCTAGTACTATTAGGAAACAGAAACCTACCACCACTCTCCATTCTATCTACAAGAGATAAATCTCTGGCAGAACCAGACATCTACACCAGAGAATAGTATTCTAGTAAAGGAAGGACAAATGACCTCAACAAGTTTCACTGATTTTATCACTTTTGAACAATACCTAACTTTCGTGCTGAAACTTTCAGCAAATGCCACACAAAAGTTAGGTATTTCATTAGATGCTTCTCCAGAGTAAGATGTGAGCCAAAAGTTACACCTAGAATACTTAAAGCTTCAGACTTATTCAGAAAAGTCCCATCCACCTGATGGGGAGGATGGGGTGGAAAATCGGCATGAGATCTGCTAACCAACAGTTTTCGTTTTACTGGAGTTCAGCTTCATACCCCACTGACTCCACCATTCACTGATCCGGTCCATGTCCTGACTGTGGCTGATGGCAGCTTCATTTCTCATAAGTGGAGGCTTTACTACAACCGCAAGTGTTGTATCACTGGCACACTGAACCATCTTGTTTTCAAGGCCAACAACCATATCACTTGTATACATTAAAAATAAGAGTGGACCAAGAACACTACCCTCTGGAACTCCAGATATAACAGGCCCTGGTTCACTAAAAATCCTGTCAACAGCAACTCGCTGCTGCCTACCTGTAAGGAAATCATGAAATAATCCTAAAACATATTCACCCACTCCAAGATTCTGAAGTTTATAAATAAGTGCCTTGTGAATTACTAAATTAAAAGCAGCACTACAATCTATTTAAATTACTCTGCACTCAAAACCCTTATCAAGGGTCTCTTGCAGATGACTTGTCAAGTCTAAAAGAGCATCACAGGTACCTAATTGTTTCCTATATGCATATTGACTATGTGTATCAGCTAACAATCCTTTAGATGCAACATAGGTTCGGGATGACAAGTATCAGGGAGAGGGACATCCTCAGCTGACTGCTTAGCTTCAAAAGCTCAATGAAGCAGTTCAGCCTTTTCCCTAGGGCCAGTAACCAATCTACCATCATCTGTTAATAGTGGTGGAATGGAAGATGAGCCTGACCCAAAGATAGATGATGTCAATTTGGTCCACTACAGATGAGGATGAGTAATTCTTTCAAGTTTCTTCTTGAAGGAGTTATTGTAATATCTCTCGGCTGTATGGTAAGTTCTATTCGCAGCATGGCAAGGCTCAACAAAAATGGTGTAATTTTCATCTAAACAATTTCGTCTCCATGTGTTGAATTTGGTCTGTTTGTCGTAGTAAGCTTGTCTACATGTATCATCAAACCATTTGTCCTGGATTTGATGACCTTTCAAGGAACATACAATAGCCATCAGTATTTCAATTAACTTCATCTTGGGATCAGGATCTAATATAGCATCTGAAATATTAAGTGCCTGACAAGTTTCAATAATGCAATCTCAATCGGCTCCAAATTTCAGTCACACCATTTTTCCAATGGTGTCATTAGGAATACTGTATATTGATTAATAGATATGTCCATGTCAATGGCACAATGATCAGAAATGCCTACATATTCACAAAACCAGAGGATATAAAGAACTCAAGAGCAGACCGGCCATGTTGATCTGTGGAATTTGAATTCAGCCACTTGCCGTGCTTTGCATTATAGTCTTCGCAAGTAACGAATGAAGCTTTTGAATCCTGTGACTGAGCCATACTAATCCTCTCCAAAGACAATCATATACAGTACATACTATCACTGATATTTAGTAGAGAGAGCACACTTACAAATAAGAAACATAGGCTCTGATAAGAAAATAGGATGATTCAGAAAAGCTGACACAGCAGAATGTTCAGATTTATGGCTGGAGCACAGTGGAAAGATGAAGAACTGATGGAGATGCTGGAAAATGGACTGCGATCTCAAAGACTTAGAAGATCTGGACATGTGATGAGAAGGGATGAGGAATTGTTGGTCAGAACATCAAGAAATATGGAGTAGGAAGTTAAGGGCTGTAAGAACTGCCAGAAAATCACGAAAAAAGAGGGAAGGTGAACAGCTAGACGTGATGGGAGTTCAGGCAGAAAGATCACAGGACAAAGGTTAGTTGAGAAAACTCATTTTACATCTAACCCCATAAAGGGAAAAGTTGTGCACACACATTTACGATGACGATAACAATTGATGGTACTCACCAATGCTGGTTGATAAATAAGATCTTTAACACCTTGTGACAAGTCTCGCAGTCTCTGATAGGGATTGCCAAGAATGTCTAACCCCAGCACCAATACATAAATCTGTAATAAAAAAGTAATGCTTAAAAAATTTTCCTTAAACTTACATGGTAGAGAAATAAATCTTTTATGCATAAGTAAGTTTTAAATCTTTTATGGTATAGAGACTGAGAAGGACAAGGCTGACCAAAAAAAGCCCAGCCTCACAAAACATTGTTTTAATTGAATTAACTGGTAAGAGCTAAAATATGTACCTCTTGCAGGTTAAATGATTCAGAATGAAAATGCTCATGAACAGAAATACTGATCACAAGAATAAGGTAATAAAGTCAATTTGGAAGCCATTTTTCATGAACATTACATGTATGTGTAACCCAAAATATACTGATGAAGAAAAATGTAATTATTAACATAAGCAAGATACCTCAGTATCCTCAGGCAGAGTGCTGAACTAGTCGATACATTGAAAACAGCATGAAAGATTTTTATATTAATAGCAACAGACCAAGTGGTTTATGTTATACTGCTAATCGACTCGACATTTTATGGTTATGCAACTCTTGGCTTCAAGATCTCTCTTGTCCAAATTGGAAAGGTTTCATGGACAGAACATACAGCAAAACATTACCTTACCTCTACCATTTGTCAACTTAAAACCCAGTAATCCATCTACAATTTACACTTGCCTTCTTCATGCTGCTGAGGAAAGTGAAAAGATTGGTCAGTCTACAACAATGGTTACATTTGACCAGCCGCTGTATGCTAAAGCACGTGAAATGGTTCTTGCTGCTGATCCCAGTGGCCCACTTTCATGATTAACTCTCCGTCTTGAAGGATTTCACCTTCTAATGTCATTTCTAGGAGCTACTGGAAGCATAATGGCAGGGAGTGGCCTTGAGAACTTATGGGAAACAGTTTACGCTAAGAAAGTGTTTCACATATGATGAACGGATATGCTTACTCCCGAAGTCTACATGCACATTTCCTGACCCAGCAAGCTTTAGGGATACTGCTTTTAGAGTCAACCAGTATTAATGAATTCTGTTGCTATTGCTATTGTGAATTTAATTGACAGAAAGCTCAAGGCACTTCAATCACCTGGAAGAACAGATAAGTTGTGGGTGCAATATATGAAGCTCGCTGTTATTGTCAAGTTGTTTATGTACGCAGAACGTTGTGGTGATCGGGATCTTCATATATTCAGTGTAACAGTAAAACTTGTTACCTTATTTACATGCAGCTGGCCACCTGAATTAAGTCTATCTTCTACAACTGCTTAAGATAGAAACAAAAATGACACAAGGGGAATTTGAGAAGTTTACCTCATGGGGATACTTCACATTGAGAAGATCTGATAAATTTTGGTCTGGAGTCTGGCCTGACATGACAATTGAACAAATCCTTATGCGTTCATTAAAAACAACTGGATGCCTAACCTGAGGACATGGAATCACACCGTCAGTTATAGCAAAATGGGTCCAAGTAATGCCGGCTACAACAAAAATGATTAACACAGTGGAATTCTTCAGTGAAGTTACTGCTTCCTATTCTGAACAACACGTAGAATTCAGGAACTCTCGACAGAGCCGCGATGTGACTGATATGACATTCAAAAACTGGTTATCAGTTCATAATCCATTCAACAGATCATCACCATTACTAACTTCCATAGCAAGTGGTGTTGTGGCAAGGGAGAGCATAAATTGTGATGAAGCCTTTTCAATTGGATTAACATCAATGAAGAAAATGTAAGGCAAGGCCTTCAAAGATGTCCACCTACAGAGAAAAAATAATGTTAAATCTTTGCCAAAGATAACAATGGCAGTTAAGATAAAAAGAACCAAATTATTGTAAACCCCAACCAGTTATTCCATGGGATTGTATGTGTTGCTAAGAGTGAAGAAGATCTCAAATCGTATCTTTCGTATGAACTTGCTGTTCGTCCCCCTTCTTTGTTTGATGATTTATTTATGTGTAAAGGAAAAAAGTCTTCTCTTGTCCCAGTATTTAAGAACCTAATGCCTTGTGAGAAGAATATTCTTCATAAGGTAGTGTATATCTTAGATGGCGAGTATGTTCTCCATCATGTTATCTGGCAGTGCCTTGCAACATACACACAGATTTGCACACAATATTTTATTTGTATAAAGGAGAAATTTGAAAATCCTCATACTGTATTATATTTGATGGTGAAGAATGCTGTAATACTAATGATGAAGAGCACATCTGACACAGAGGTGCACAGTGTTCTCATGATGTACTTATAGAAAACAACTTACAAGTTCCATTATCACATCAAGAATTTTTTTGAAAACTATTAATTGCTCTCGCTAAGCCTCACAAAGTTATTCAAATATTTATGCCAGTAAATGAACATCGCCCAAATAGAATATTTAGTAGTAAGAAAATTCAAGAGGCCTTAGGTGGAATAACTACAAGTTTGTTGTTCCTTCATGCGATCACAGGCTGTGATACTGTACAACCTCTGCCCTCTATCGTAAAGAAAAACAAGCTCCCTTCAAGAGATTACAAAAAGACAATGGACTGCAAGAAAAATTAAGTTTTTTCAATGACCCACAGGCCTCTATAGATGGCATAGCTGAGGCTGGAGAAGACTTGACTTCATGTTGGCAATATATGGAGCAAAGGGAGGTGGTAGCCTTGATTTGCATAGGTATCATTCATACTTGAAGACAATAGCTAAACAACCCGTGCATGCCATATTTGAATTATCCATGCTACCCGCAACATCGGCTGCAGCTCACCAACATCCCTCTCATGCATATCATCAAGTGCAAGAATGGTTAGATAATTATCTAGATGCCATCAAGTGGGGTTGGAAAGTAGAAAAAGGTAGGCTGAAACCAGTGACTTTATTCCAAGAACTAATTCTGCCTTCCCTTCTTCATATCATTGTACGTAATTGTCGTGTTGGATGTGAGCGGAACTGCGAGTGTAGAAGAAATGGACTAAATTGTACTAACACTTGTGGTTATTGTGCAGGGTGTGGATGCAGTAACCACAATATAGTAGATGAAGAGAGGATGAGGAAGAGATAGATTCTGAAATACAGAAGATGAGGTTCATGAAGATGATGATATTCGAAGGCCACATAAGACAACGAAAATAGGTTTAAGGAAAGAAAATCTCTTATGATTTTACTGTTCTTTCCTGCATTCTTGATAATCTATGTAAAATGATGTGATTAAGAATTCATTAAATGTTATGAACATTAATCGATTAATCTTGGTTTTTGATAAACAGATTTTTTTTATGTAAGTTTATATGTAGAATTTATTAGTGATAGTAAAAACAAAATGCATATTCTGGAAGCGGTTACCTTTCAGATATCCAAAAAATAATGATGACTGTATTAATACAACCGATATGAAGGTGTTTTTTCTCATTAAATATTGAATCTATTCATTCCCTTAAGAACAAATGGAAAGTGAACTTCAAGCAACTTCAAAAAAACAAGGATAACTCCACAACATATTATTTTGGTTTCATTTGAAAGCTAATGAAATGCTGAAGAAGATTTGTTTAGAAGCAAAATTTGAAAGCAATGGCAGATTTTCAGCACACAGAAAGGAAATTATATTTATCGAGAGTCTATACTCTTTGTTCTTCGATAAGATATACAATAACTCCCCTTTTTCAAGTTTAAAAGCAAACATGTTAACGAAATCGGATTCCACAACTTCCGAAACATAAAAATCAACCAACTTTCACCCTTTTTACACAATATTTTAGACTTTATTATGGAAACACTAAGAGAAAATAGGAAATCCAAGATGGCCGCCATGTTCTTTCAATAATTCAAAAATGCGTCATGGGATTTTTTGGGAACTTTGGGATTTACTTTCATAGGTAACCTCTACATATCCTACAAGTATCAGCTTGCCAATCGAAATGTCCAGGTTTGGCCAAAAAATTGCAAGTTGTACTATTGGTCCTTATAGATGAGCTGGGGCCCATGGAGAAAGGGACCATTTGGTAGTAGTAGGCAGCTAGGAGGTGGCAGTGAGCAACATTTGCTAACAGCCTGGAATGTCTGGGAAAATCAAGAGCCAATGAACTCCCACCTGTATTTTCTTCCCATTAGGTAGCGGGTGAGATTCTGATGGCTGTATGATGCCATGAAGTAGCTGTTGGCAGCTGCCATGTGCATCTTGTGTCTGGTGGTACCACTGGCCATCCTTTGATGCAAGTAATATGGACCTGTAGCTACCCCTGTCTACCAGGAATCTCCTGCCAGAGGCATTTTTGGCAATAGAATTTGGTGGGAAGGGCGCCTGTTAGTGTTATAGTGGCCACTGTTATTTCCTTGGGTGGCTGTCCTGCTCATATTTTCTACAGCTATAACCAAGGGCACAGTTCCTGGATGCTTTCCCAAACTTGTGGTTGTAGATATACAGTATGGGCTGTTGGGGGCACTTTTTTGTGGCTTTATGAACGCTTTTGCACTGTGTTAGCTTGCTTGTCATCTCAGTCACTGTCCTTGTTGCCTCTGGATTCATGTATAACGTAAGGGCAGCATGCTGTGAAGCCTTGGAGGGCTGCAGCAACCTGTGTGCCTTCTCTAGCAGTTTCTCTGAATCTGAAGATGTCTTTGATTCTCCTCGAGTTTAGGGTGGTACTGGAGAGGGATTTTTTCCTAAAACTTGCACAACTGCTGTACAGTCCTCAAGTACTGTAATCCCTTATTACTTGGCTTTCTTCTTTCCTATGCCATCTGGTCTGGCTGTAAAGTTTCTGAATGACCTCACCAATATTCATATTAATTGACCTGCTTGGTCTGTGTTATACGTTACCTATAAGACTCTAAAAATCACTTGTGCTTTGCTTTATTTTCTAGCCTTTCTGCTTTCTTCTATAACAGGCAGTTGGCTGATTGTACACTAAAAATTGGACTGAGGCCCAGAAACTATTTTGTTGTTGCCCAAATGTATAATTCTCTCAGTTTCTTGATAAAGACAAGAGAATGAATGTCAACACATAATTTATGACATTATTATATTTCATTTGCATATTTTCCCTAGCATCACTCTTTTTAAATTTCCCCTATGTTCAAGAAACTTTATATTGATATAAGTTAATTTCATAAATTTAATTTACAGAAATATTAATTTATCAAGACATTAGTTAAATTTTATGGATTTTAATTAAGCTTCAAAGCTTATTAGTTACGATTTTCTTAGGAGGCTGTTTTAAGTAATCTGTTTGTTCAAGATACTCCCAGACTGCCCAAGTTGATCAGATTACACAACATCAACTCGCAGTAGCGCAAGAGTATACTGGAATCATCGTAAATTTCAGCAACTACATATAATGGCTAAGGAGGAGAGGAGAGGAGAACCAGATAGACAGAAGGTAGATGAAAATCTTGATCACCCACAATTATCTCAAGAGGAAAGGAGAATTCAGTATTTCAGTTCCGAGGAATTTATTCTAGAGTTAACAGGAATCAAGGAAAAGACCACTAACAACTAATGTCAAGCCATTTCTACGAGTAGCAATTAGCCAAAGAGAATATCATTTTGTGGAAATGTTAAAGAAAATGCCATATTTCTATATTTTACCATATGCACAAGATAAAAAAAATACACAAATTTTTAAAGCCACAGGCCACTGGTGCCATAAAGCCTCCTTTCAAACACAGTGACAACGCATAGCTCACCTGTTGGATGATCTGGTATTTAGCATGATCCATGAAATCTACCATCAATCTATCCCATGGTATGGATTCCCTCTCATAATGGCCAATACTTATTGAGACATTTTTCATCTGCCAAAATACAGAATGAAAACTGTTATGTATTTTTTTTCAAGTCTTGATAATCTTTACTTATTCTGTAATACAACAAAAAGAAAGCAATGGATAAGGAAGCAATTTTCAAAATCACTATCTATAGCTTTAATATTCTTCCTAAAACAATTAATGAGCCAACTACCTTTCATCCTATCAATAACAAATATCAACATCGTGTTCCATCAAATGTTATTGTGCGTGATGATCCTCTGACAGGTATACATACAAAATTATGTAAAACAACTCTTATCTACAAATAATCATTTGTACCTGCATTCATCGATAAAATGGCAGATTTGGAAAGGCATTAAAACCTCAAACATACCTCCGTTAACGTTGCGCCCAGGGATGTTAGGAACCAGTCTAATACATCATTCTGCCTTGTGTGATTTCCGAGGACAGTTCCTCGTGGGGAAAAGGAAAACTTGACTCGGAGACCTGCGATGCATATGCGTTCAACTTCAGGGCCTTCATCTACTTCTTTATCTGTATTCTACAGAAGACAATTACATTCACTGAATATCTCAGAATGCTAATTTCTAAGTTTAAAACTCTAT
Source organism: Macrobrachium rosenbergii (assembly GCA_039081455.1). Classification (NCBI taxonomy): domain Eukaryota; kingdom Metazoa; phylum Arthropoda; class Malacostraca; order Decapoda; family Palaemonidae; genus Macrobrachium; species Macrobrachium rosenbergii. The sequence continues at coordinate 14,057,194 of JANJGK010000053.1, read as the reverse complement.
TCTTATTTATGTTACAAAAGTTGTTAAAAATGAGTGCATAATACAAGACTTAGACATGTGTACTGTATTTAAATATCTAATCTATATTCCAGCATGAGCATTCTCTTGTCTGTTTCAAACCAAACATCTTAGGTATTTTTCTCTTCAAAACTCACATTAAAATACTTTCTAATTTTCTGTTAGTACATGAATTCCTTGGGCCCTTTTGGCTGAATTAATCTAAAAAAACTATTAAATCTATTGACTTAATAAGTAGACTGCTGGTAATATCTACCATTCAGCAAATCCTCCAAAAATACTGTGGCAAAACTTACCATCATTGCCTGGAATGTGATGGGCATCCTAAGTTTCTTTAGTTCTGTGTGGATTGTGCCAGACCAAGGGCTTGGGAGGACTGGTTTCAATGCATCATATATAGAGGAGACGAAGCCCTTGTCTAGTTTCAAGTAGAATTCCTGGGCAACAACACTTAAATGTCTGGAAAGGAAGCCATAACCTTGAAGAAATGTAAAAAAGAAAAAACTATCCAGAAATAAATTGATGTCATATACTGTATGTACATCCTACACATTACCTGGATGCTTCTAAGGAACTGTCAGCGAAATAGCACCAGGTATAGAAAGTCACAAGACTCGCGATGAGGTTTTTAATTGAAATGAAAAGAAAAATTCTCCAGACTGTGAAATTTTGACTGCAGTAACTACTGTAATGTCACTAAAGATAATGTAAACAGATTGCTTCGTGATTTTACTAAAATTACCAAAGTATTGTATCCTCTCAAAATGCCATTCTAAATAACCCATGAAGGCCAACTAAAACACTTTTTTATACAAAACATACTGTACATGTAGAACATTACAGTTTATTTTTAATATGCATTTAAACTTTAAAAAGTCCATAATAAGAAGGATATGTCTTCTCTAAGTCCTATATACATAACTAATTGTTTTGCCTTTCTCAGTTAAAACTCATCCAGCAATACTAAAAAAAAACTATTTGTTTTCAGTGCAATAATAATTAAGAATCAATTTTCGTTGATGCACATCTCTGGCATCTCCAGTACAGGGCCCTGTATGACATTGCAAATACAGTCATATAACTAAATAGCATTCAAATTATTACATTTCACATTAAGGTAATTTTCATCTAAAATTTAAAGTAAACAGCTCTAAACTATCCGCTAACTTGTATTACACTGGATGCATTAATATGTAAAGATTTAACTAAACTTCATCCTAGATCCAAGTACAGCCACAAATTTACATTATCAAAGAGACAAACAATCAAGAATAAAGTCTACACAACTGGCCCAGACATTTCATTACTGTACTGAATTGGGTAGACTGATTATCGAGGAATGCTGGACTCTTCTACCGAAACATGACATACATCTGATCATCTATGTATATAAAAATGGATGTGTGTGTGTGTTCCACATACACTTTGAAATGCATTGAGCAATTTCAACCAAACTTGGTGTACATATGACTTACCATCTGCGAAAGAACACTGTGGGGGTAAGACATCACTGGCACCAAAGGGGGTGGCAAGGGTGTGAAATGTAAAAATTATAGAAAGTGACAGATATTAGTGTCTAATCCATAGCTTTCAAGGTCGCTGAGATGAATAGTGATGCTCCCAATGCCCTTAAAATCCAAGTTCAGCCCTGATAGGGAGGGGGGGTGGGAAGGGAGTGACATGTAAAAATAACTGAAAATGACAGATATTAATGCCTAATCCATAGTTTTCGAGGCCGCTGAGAAGAACATTGACACTCCCGATGCCCTTCAAGTCCATGTTCAGCCCTGATGGGAAGGGGGGGGATGAGAAATGGGTGGGAAGGTGGTGACATGTAAAAATAACTGAAACGACAGATATTAATGCCTAATCCATAGTTTTCGAGGCCGCTGAGAAGAACATTGACACTCCCGATGCCCTTTAAGTCCATGTTCAGCCCCAATAGAGAGGGGGGGTGAGAAGGGGTGGCATGTAAAAATTATCGAAAACGACACATATTGGTGTCCAATCCATAGTTTTCAAGGTTGCTGAGATTAAATGTAACACTCCCCATGCCGTTCAAGTCTAAGTTCAGCCCTGATAGGAAGAGGGGTGGGAAGGGGGTTAACATGTAAAAATATTCGAAATGACAGATATTAGTGTCTAATCCATAGTTTTCGAGGTCACTGAGAAGAATAGTGAAACTCCTCATGCCATTCAAGTCCAAGTTCAGTCTCGATAGGAAGGGGGGGTGGGGTGGGAAGATGTGGGAAGGTGGTGACATGTAAAAATAACTTAAAACTACAGACATTAGTGTCTAATCCATAGTTGTTGAGGTCGCTGAGATGAATAATGAAGCTACTGATGACCGTTAAGTCCAAGTTCAGCCCCAATAGGAAGGGGGGTGGGGTGAGAAGGGGTGAAAAATAAAATGTAAAAAATGACAAAGATTAGAGTCTAATCCATAGTTTTCGAGGTCACTGAGATTAATAGTGACATTTCCGATACTCTGTAAGTCCAAGTTCAGTCCCGATAAAAGAGAGGTGCAAAGGGGTGAAAAATAAAATGTCAAAAACGACAGATATTAGTGTCTAATCAATAGTTTTCGAGGCCACTGAGATGAATAGTGATGCTCCCGATGCCCTTCAAGTCCAAGGTCAGCCCCAATAGAAATGGGGGGGGGTGATGGGGGATGAAATATAAAATGTCAAAAATGCTGGGCAATGTAACTGTAACTGAAGCACTATTCTAACAGGAAAGAGAGAGAGAGAGAGAGAGAGAGAGAGAGAGAGAGAGAGAGAGAGAGAGAGAGAGAGAGAGAGAGAGAGAGAGAGAGAGAGAGATTTATCAGTTATTCAGTTTTCCCGGGCAGTGCCAGGCTGGTCAGCTAGTTGTTCAAAAACACAAAATGTTGTAATATAATATAACTTTACATACTGTGAACCTTAAATATCACATACTTTATGGTAGTAAACTGGCCCATGGACGAATGAAGTAAAAGACATGATGATAGGCACGGGTGGATGGCTCCAAATTCATTGGAAGGATAAAATACTGCAGGAAACACTGCATCTGAGAGTTGGTTGTCAAGCTGAAAGAAAGAGAATTAATTATGAACATTATGAACAAATGAACAAAGAAAAATGTTAAGGGACATAACCATTTATACCATATAAATATCTAGGAATTATGAGTATGAAAATATTGTACCGATAATGTTCCACAGAGGCAAGGGGCAATCACAGAGAAATTGGTTATGCTGTGTATCTCCTGTAGCTCAGAAAAAGTGTGCTGGGGAAAGTCAAAATGCCAAAGAAAAGTTAGCTTCTGTGTTAGTGCAGATCATGTACTGTACATGAACGTTATGGTGAGAGACGTGCTTGGAACTATACTAGATCATTTCTGGTTGAAGTGAAAGTTGAGACAGATAGGAGTTGTAGCTGGAGATGAATTGGTAAAAATGTGGCATATTAGGAGAATATGGATGAAAAATTAGTTACAGTTAAAGACAGGTGGAGAAGTATATAAGGAGTGTACATTTCTGGGATGGAGTCATAGTGGGCGAGGAGTATTTGTGGGCAAGGAATTAGAAAATGAGAAGTTTGGTGAAGGAAAAAAATTATATGACATTAGAAAAAGTCATGTACAAATTATATGACATTAGAAAAAGTCATATACAAATTATATGACATTAGAAAAAGTCATGTACAAATTATATGACATTAGAAAAAGTCATGTACAAATATACAGGGGAATGGGTAGGGTAGTCAAGAAGAAAGTAACTCAAAAAGAAGGCAAGTAAAAAAAAACTTAAGAGGGAATATGAGCAAGAACTCTGGGGTGAAGAAGCTGTTCTACACGAAGTAAATACTCAGAGAAAGGTTAATGAGCAAATGGATCTCACAACAAAAGATGCCTATATGAATTATAAATTGAGTACTACCACACTTCATGGATTCATTAAAAAGGAGAGAGGACCACTTTTCAGCCACTGTTTTGTAGGAAAGAAAAATAAAAATAAAAACATATTGTATATTCATATGTGCAACAGATGGATGAAATATTCAGCATGAATACATCACTAAACAAATACCTGAATTATCATTGAAGAACATTGTCACAAAATTAAAAATGGGACTGTGATGACTTTGAATTGGTTTATTGATAATGTATGGAAATCAGAATGGCCAGTTTAAATACATTCAAATGTATATGATAAACGTAATAAATATCATATGCATTTTAGAAGGAGGCACTTTCTAAAATTTAATATACTTAACTCACTGGGCATGTTCATCCACATTGTTGAAGGTATGTTTCAGATACTTTAATATATTCTGCTTATATGAAATACCTGAATACGATGTAATTCTGCTGCGGCATATACAAAGTGAGGTGAATGTCTGTAATGAAGCCACAAAGCAGGTCGTTTTGTCCGCCTCATTCTACAGCCAAAGGGTTTTGTCATGTACATTTTCTCCAGGTCAACCTATGCCAAAACAAAAGAAAATAAGGTCACTCATTATTCCTTCTGCAATGTGCTGTAATCACATTTACACGCCACAACATGAAAACTATTAATGCAAATGCAAAAGCTATTTTTTAATCATTCACGTTTGCAATCTCTCGCCATATTAGCCTGCTTTCTACTTAAGAAATGTAGCTTGGTATATATTCCCTTACAATTAGGTTATACTGTATATTATATGCCTTAAATTAAGGTTATGTATCGTATACCATATATACAGTAGTTCAATCATACCGGCACACTTGACAGTACATTCTTAAAAAATCACAGTAGATGCACATGACTTCAGTGTACTGTATAAGCAAATCCCACAAGATTCGCTTATTGACACTTACAGGTGTATAAATATAATAAGTTGCAGTGTGTGCATAGTATTATACTTCAATGAGAAAAGATCACTACAGTATTCCTGAAAACAGCAACACTTCAGTAAGCTTTTCTCTCTCTGGCCTTCCACCCGAAATTTTTCCTTTAAGCGCTAAACAAATACTTAAAAATACTTAGGCTCCAGACAGAAAGGGTTTAACCAATCAAAATGTATAACAAAAGACAAAGAAAACTTACCTCGGCTTTTATCGTTTTCTTTTTCATCTAGAAGAAAATAAAAAAAAGAACCTAAATTACAAAAATAAAGTCTTAAGAGCAATACAAAATATTGCATTTCTACTACAAAGATAAGGAGAAGCATTATGATTTTGTGCCATTCTAAGCAAATATTGCTGCTAATGGTATGAAAAAAGCTATTGTCAAAAAAGAAGCTTTACATTCAACTAAAATATATCTACAGTACTCGAAATTCTTTCCATATCTACTGACATATTTCTGAAAAAGATATTCTGCAAAGGTACACAAGGAACTGGTGCTTACTAATACATTAGTGACATGCTCTTTAAGATGTTCTGGTTAAGCAGTAAGAAAATATATGCACTTTGAAACATACTGACACTGAGCAAAACGATATGAGCAAACCAACCGGTATACAAGTATTTCCTTGGTATATAACAATTTTACCACCATAAACAATTTATCTGTATACTAATGGCTTATTTGGCCACATATCTTAAATCAATTTCCAATTATCTATTATTGAAGAGTTAACTAAAGCAGTGTTATGAGTCCTAGATTTGGAATAGTGTAAAATGTAGAATTAAGCAGAACAGTTTAATTGTTCTAATTACAGAAAGAAATGTTAAGATCATGCATGGTTTCTTAAAATTTTTTATATGGTTACATTGCAAGGTAAATATTTTTCAGATTAATTATTTACGAGAATAATCCAGTAACTATGAATATCTAAACTACTGGTGACAGTATTATTCAAAGGTTCTCCACAAAGATCATGTTTTACAAAATGTTTGATCACATTTCAACAATGAGAAGAATAGTCGACCAAGTAGCTAGATCAGCCTCATTTAATTTACTTCTGAGACAATATGACTCTGAATTTCCAACTTCCTCATTTATTAAACAACACATGTCAGCAAAATATAAAAATAACTACATCCAATACTTTCTTGGAAATATGGTATAGTGCCAAGGAATGGCAGACTCTAACCATAATTATGAAGGGCAGAAATGAGTCTTTCTGTAACAGTTGATTAATATTCTTGATTGTTCAGTTTGCTAGTCAAACCCCCAAGACTTTGGGGACTAAGAGTTTGATTTTTCTTGAACATGAAAGATTATAAATGGAAATTGCACTCTGGTCCAAGATTTAGGAGATCACCTTGTGTATATCTCAAGTGATATGTAAGTTTAATAAAAAAAAAAAGAGGCTGATCTTTTGGAATCCATACACAGTAATACTTCCAAAGTTTTAATATTAAGCATCCCAAGGCAAATATCATTTATCCTTCAGGAGGAACCTACAATGCCCTTTAAGACATCTGACTAGCAATTTCTGCATCATCAACCAGAATGTCACAGAGCTAGCAAGGACCACCTGAGCTCAGCCCTTGTTTGTCAGTAATTTTGATTAGTAAAAAAACTGTTTGCAAACTTTTTCCGTAATACTTCAACTGACCATAGCATCTTGATTGCCAGACAAGTGTTCTTAAGCCAAACCAGATGACAGTATTTTGTAAGAGAAACTACATTTACCCTGCCATAAAGTAAAGCTGTTTCCCCAAGAAAGATTTTCTATTGTAGTGAAGGAGCACTTGGATGGACGGAAAGTTTTCACAGTGGAGAATACAAGTACCACCTATATAAAAAAAACTTGTGTAATTTCCAAGGGTTTTCCCATTATGCTGAGTTTTCTGTCACAGTAAATAGGTAAGGGTATTATAGCCACTACCTCTATTCAAACTGTTGGAACTGAGTTTTATGTAATATTAGCAGTACTATAATGTTTGTAACAAGAGGAATGTCCATGTAATTTTAAGGGCAAAACAATCAGGATCAAGAATTCTTCTGTGCATCCTGGTGTGGGCAGGATTTTGGGGTATGTTCTCTGGCTAGAAATCTAAATTATCCACCAACATGACTGAGAACTGTTGTATCCAGTAAGTCTTGTCCCAGAAAATCAGTTAGGTTTACATTTCTGGCTCTCCAATCAGGTTGGTGCTATCTCTTCAAGGTGGAGAGTTTCGAGTCAGTTCCTGATGATGTTATGCTGTAGGTAAAAAATGACCCTTCCTTCTTTTTGGTAATTTACATATAATGTTATCTCCATTTGTTTGCTTGTAAACTCCTCATCACTGTACTGAGGGAATCACCACTTTATCAGTTCTATTCTCATTCCTGTCAGGCAACACAGGTCTTCCTCACATCACTTACTACGGTTGTGCCACGGCACACCCGATGTACTATGAGATTCTTTCGTCAATTATGTGTTCATTGCGACTAAAGTTGAATGTTTATTTAAGTTTTAATTCTTATCTCCATCCATCCACCATTTTAAGGTGCAGGTGCTTACTTTGAGGGGATACTAACTTTACACCAAAATTAGAACTTTGATTTCCAAAGCTGTATTTTTGGCACATTACATCAATCATATAACATTTTTTCCATGTACTGACAAGACGTAGGTCTGTATCAGCTGGTTTCTTTAATGAAATGTTCCATAATGACTGGCTACTATTACTTTCTCATGGATCCTATTTGATGATTCCAAGAGAACTGGTTGGTTCTGGGCCAACTTCTAGGATGATAGCTTCTGTAGTTCTTGGATCTATGGCTTTCTTTTTTTCTTTATCAGCAATTTTAGCCTTCAGAAGACATTTCTGTATCAAAACATTACCCTTTGGAGAATGACTGGTGCCCTAATCTAAACATAAATGAGCTTAGTCCACAGGAAAAAATAAATCTAATAAATATAAATTTACTTTATAAACTGGGAAAACTATGTCAACATTAGTTAATCATCTGTTATATGTCTAATGGTACAACTTTCAGAGAAATTACTCATATTGGTTTTGGTTTCTTGAACTAGTCTGCATTTGCTGACCATGGTCTTGGCAATTTCGTTTTACTGGATATCATTCCAAGAAGTTCCCAGCGCTACTTTCGTATGGAAATCACTGCTCTCTATTTCCTTTAAAGAATATATCAGCAATTATGTAATTATGAAATGTAACCCTGCAGAGCTAAAGAAATAGCAGTAGTCAAAATAAAGATACTCTATTATTACCAGAAACAAACACTGACTAGTCTTCATTATAGTAATTTTATTATTGCATATATTTTTCTTAAAACTTTGCCAAAAACTATTACAGCCAATTCATGAGACTGTAAATTAATTGCTCACAAGTTGAATTGTGCATAACTAGTATGGAATAATTTTATAATACATTCTATGTTACATGTTACAGTGCAGCATCTAAACACACCACAAGTAGTGTAAGTCATCTGCTGTAAAATAACTTTCATAACATTGCATTCAACAGATTAAAATGCCATCTTTTTTTCAATGTTATGCCGTACATAGAATTCAGAGGAGCCCATTGCTAATAAAAATTTAAGGGATGAGTGCCTGAATGCTAATCTGTGGCCATTGAGAAACTGCTTACTAGTGGTTTGCCCTGACCATCTTACTGACAAAAAATAAAATATTAGGTCAAAATAAATTTTCACTGGTAACATGAAGCTCTAAAAAATCAACTGTTCCTGTTCTTCCATAAAACTCACAAAGAGAAGAGAATGCCAATAAAAGGGCAAAGGATGCGAGATAAAGAACAGATAATTAAGTAATGAAATAGGGGCATAGTGTCTGATGCAAGAGAATCACTAGTGGAGCTGGAAAAGAACGAACTTATTTGGGAGAGCCTACAGTATAAATGTGTTGAATTTAATCTTGATATCTTTAGTAATCATTTTACCCGTACTTAAGAATGGGTCTCTGGCAATGAAAATTAGTTCAAGCTGTATACTTTACTGACAATCTTTGGAGTTTTGACTGCGTCTAAGTCTTGTTGATTCAGGATTGAGAATAGATACATATACCATGGATAGCAAATTAACTTACTGCCTATGACTTTTAACAATGAAGCCAAAAATAAATAAAACAATAAATAAAATGAATTAAAAAATAAATATATAAATAAGTAGCTATATTTCAGAAAAATTACTTTTTTATCATAAAGTTTTATATATACAGTACTTACCAAGTAATTACATAGCCTATAGTTTCCTTGCACGGCAGCTTAAATGAAAAAATTGGCGGGTAACGCCTCAAAGTATAGTGCAGGTGACTGGTCCCCCCAACTAACAGAAATACCAGGAACTACTAGCAGATAACCTCATTCTCTTGATGCCATATTTCCATTGGGAGGGTGGAGGGAGGGCTCCAATCATGTAATTACTTGGTAAGTATATATAAAACTTTATTTTGTCATAAAAAAGTCATTTTTATATCAGTGACTTACCAAGTAATTACATAGCTGATTCCACATTGAAAGGAGGATAGATAAATGGACATATTCTACTCCACAACATTAAGTCATGTAATGAATTTGAAACAGAAAAAAATTGCTAGCATTGAATACAATGCTTGTACTTCCTTGTTAGTTAAGAGAGCCTGCAATAGAAAATTGCCTCTGGTCGGTGCTCATCTTAACCTGTCGTGGGCGTGGCAGTACAGCCAAGGGTTGGCCCCACATTAGTGGGAGTGTTGTAGTGATTGTAGTGAGGGAAGTTCTCCGATGGCTATCAAAGCATAATTAGAAGTTTTGCAGCGAAAGTGCTAATCGAAGGTTGGTAACTCTTCTAAAGTGTCTGCAAAACTTCAAAAGTGCCCTTGCCCTGGGCGCAGTACCACAATAAAAAACAACCACATAACACTGGCACCTGCACTGAAAAAAAGACCAAGACCCAACCACTGAAAGTGGTGTTTGCTCCGGGTACATTATGCCTCCCGGATCTCACAACACTCATTACTTTACTACAAGGTGAAGAGAAAGTTAGGAGAAAGTCCTCCGCTTCCTTCCACAATGTCAAGCCAGTTACTGTACTAATAAATGCTAGGTACTGCAAAAAAAAGTTTTAACACTTTAAACTTTCTGAAGAAGTGAGAAGTGAAAATAGATTACACTTCCTGTAGGTTAATAGTAGGATGGACTTAAGGGGCGTACATGCACAAAGACTAAAGAGAAAGATGTTGTTCTGGTGTCTTTAGCTTTCACTAAAAAGCAGGCACAATTCTCTTCTGAAACTAAGAATGGTCTCAAAGATCAAGTCCATACATGACGAAGAACAATGTGTTCTTAGACTGAGGGCGAAAAAGAGTCCTTGTCAGAACGCTAAAGGAGAAAAGCTCCATTTCCAATCCTGCTCAAGTAATATCCGAAAACTCCGACAGAACAGAGAACTTTCTACTCCTTCCCAGAGCCAAGGGTGTGGGGAGATTTTGTGCCAGACAATTGGCAGCTGATTCCAGGCGCTGGGTGTACTGAGCTGGCACCAGGCTGTAGGTGGCGCCAGCTGAGCTGGCCGCCAGATGACTATTCGGTCGAGAGCTGGCGGGCACTCCTAGGAGATCAGGGCAGTGCTGGCGCCAGGCGAACTGGAAGTTTGGCGAGAGAAAGGCACAGGCTGGTGGGTGCCCATGGGAGCCCTGAGCACTGTCCCCAGCTGTCAAGACCATCTTCTCTTCCATTAAGTGCTTGGGAGAGAGAGTGGTTCCAGATCATGGAATGATACTCATTCTCGGTTAATAAATTCCAGGGTAAACTAGCAAACCGTGTTACTGAGATGGACATAGCTTGATACTCCTAAAAAGGAGGAGCATGAGAGATTCTATATCCTCTCCGATAAAAAAGGCAATGCTGCCATGAGTCATAAGTGTCTCAGAAGAAGAAACTTAAGAGTCTGAGACACCCGATCGGAACATTGTTCACTTAGGTGGTAGACTGAACTAGAAGATGATGCCTGCATCTTTCGAATGTCCCTAGTATTGTAGTACCTCTGAAAAAAAACCCTCCTTCCTGACCAGAAACTGGGCAGCCGTAAGCCTGCCCGCATAATAGCATACCACCCTTGGTGATGTCTCTTGAAGAGAGGTTATTCGAGAAGAAATGAATAGTGGAAGGATTCTTGGAGAGTCCACTGATCAATCTTAGCAATACAGGTACCCTAAATTATGGTTCAGAGTGGGGTTTCACTGACCATGTTGAATGGAGGAAGAGCATGGAGGTCCAGGTTGGAACAATCTTGCAGTATGGTGTCTGCTGCTCGTGCTAAAAGGTTCCTTTAAGGTGGCAGACAGACAAGGTCAGCCTGCCCCATAGAAACACAAAACCCAACAGATCAGGGGTTCTAAGTCCACTCGGGAGTAAGAATGAGTTTCTGACAGCTCAGCTCATCCACCAGTTGAGTTAGAAAATACTTGATTATCATCCGCATCCCTTCTCTTCAGCACAACGTTTGCCCACAGGTCTGCCATCTGGTGGGCGAGTCAGGAGATGGCTCTACCTCCAGACTGGCATAGTCTACCAAAGGTGGAGTCCTCCCCAGGAACAATAGCACCTGAGGAGGCAGCCACCTTGGACACTGCGAAAGACCACAGATCCAGCCAGGAGACTGCCTGAAGGGCCGCCATGGCAGTAGCCTCCAGGCTCGCTGCTTCTTGCTGTAAGAGGGAGACCCCTTCCAAAACAAGGTGCCTGGACCTAGGCAAACTATGTCCGGGTCAACCTGCTCGGTTGGCAAGGACCCCTCCAAGGGCGTGCAATACTGCTTCTGTCGAGGTGGAGGAGGGGGAAGAAGCTTGTCCAAGCGATTCGACCAAAGTGAATTCTCCTGCCCAGAAACAAGATTATTCACCTGGTCGAGCACCCCCTCAGCAAGCAAGGACCACTGCAGCCCCATCGAAACCTTTGGTTCCTTCAGTTCCTTCTTAGGGTCCCAAAAGGATTTGAGGCATGAGGGACGATCTACAGAAGAGGCTGTGGCCCTTTCCCTGAGATCATTGTGCTAATGAATCAGCGCGATGATCTCTGCATAGGCCCTCTGTATCTCAGGGGCGTCCACATCCTGAGGAAGAGGACCCTCGAGTCCTTCCAGGGTGCGGTCCTCCTGATCTACTCCCCCCGCAGGAGGGAGAACCTTGGCAGACCCCTTCAATCCATCCTGCACTACTCAGGCGTACGACCGAGTCGATCTGAGGACTGAGCCAGGAACGTAAGCCTTTGTAGTTGAACTCTGGGGAGAGGACTATCCAGAGTTTCTCCTGTCCGTCTCATGCCTCCCGGTAAAACTCCAGGAGGTTGAGGGGACAGGTGCCGGAGGATTGGGCACTCCCACCAGTCCTGCCAGCAGAACCAGCAGGAGGGATGGGCTGCATGCAGTCATCAACCCGTGGTGATAATGGCAACACGGGTCCAGGAGAGCGCTTACGCCTTGGCGAAGCGCTGTCCCAAGGAAAGCATAGAGATTTGCACAAGCCGAGCCAAGTGATCGACTCGACCGAGCCAGGCCGCGACTGGGGACTGAGCGAGGTGGAACTCACCACTGGTTGGCGAGAATTTGCACTGTCCTCTTGACATAACCTAGTCTTCTTCAAGAAGCCTACACAGGGGACCGCCTCTCTGTCTCTCTGGGTGTTTGGACTCTGGACCGAGGCACCAGGTTGGGAACCTGGCCGGGCACTGGTGCCAGCAGGAAGAGCTGAGACACCTGCACATCTCGACTCTTTCTCTCACTCTGTGCCTGAACCGGCACAGTGAGAGGTCTCTCTGGGACCGGTTTGGGAAACTTGAGCCTCCTTAGAGACTTGGGTACTCGGAGCGACTTGCGAACGAGCACCCAACACAGCACCAGGCTTTGAAGGAAACTTCTTAGGATTTGGCTGGGAAGAGCCGACGAGAGATCCTACTGTTTCCCCTGTGGAGGGAGGCAGCCCCTTACAAGTCCCAGAGTGGGGCTTCTGTTGGGGGGGGGGGGGGAGGACAGCCTTCATCTTCTTTGTCTGACAAGCCTCAGAAGAGGAAGGGGAGGAGGCAGCAGATGACGAAGGCGAAGATGAAGATGAAGACGACAACACCTTACGGGACCTCTTTCTTGACTTCTTCCTCATCATCATCTTCAGGACGGTGGTCAAGTCCCCCATCCACGAGGGAGCAGCAGGCATCACAAGAGCAGCCAGGGCAACAGCAGCGGCAGGAGCAACCCGGCCAGCAGGAACATCAGAAACAGGAGCAGTGACGGGACAGCCTGGGATGGCAGGGCAACGGCAAAACCTGGAGGCAGGGGCACAACGTGCTGGGATGCCGGGACAGCAGTCACTTGAACGCTGAAGTGAGACAAGATGGTAATGGGTACCTTAGCAAACGCTGTCATGGTCACCACGGATGTCGTAGCAATAGTGGCAGCCTGCGTACCAAGGAGAGACTTGACCGCCATACTCGAAGAAGAAAAGGTTGGGTTAATGGAGGGGGAGACTCTACTTGCTCTGAGGGAAAAATTTTCCCACTGGAGTGAGGGGGGGAGGGGGGATCCAGACAAGAGGTCATCTTGATTGTCCACGCCCCTCTGCCGTTCCACGCTCGATGAAGCGAGCGAAGAAGATGATGGGGAGTTCTCTCCCAAAGGAGAGACAGCCAGAAGGGGAAGCTTGCTGGGAGAGAGAAACGAGGAAGAAGGGTTAGCCACCAAGGGCGTAGTCAGGGGCGCAAACAAAGAAGTGGCACTTGTCTACAATTCACCTCACAAGGTCTTTCTTTGTTACCACACCCTAAGGGTATCTGGAATATAGACTGTGGTTTATAACTTGTGGCTTAACCTTGGACCAAAAATTTTATCTGGGTTGTTGAGACTGAATTTTAAGAGCTTAGCCATTGCGTCACCTGTCAATTTCTTTGGTAAGCTCCTTTGAGGACAAACAGCGGCTATACTATCAAAAAACAGGCTTTGACATAGGAAAAACCTATTTTTGGTAGCCGCTGTGAGTCCTCCAACCCACCCACTTCCCCTGATGAAAAGGCATGTGATTTGGGTGAATAATTATCCTGCATAGACCTGAAAGAGAATAACGAGAGCTGGTCTTACGCGAGATACGCTGTCGATCCAATAATGAACAGCACACTGTTGCCACATCTGCATGTTGATAATAGGAATGGAACCTTGGCAGACGTTGTAGACGAGAGGAGGAGCCCTCTTGCCTTGAGTCCTAAACTCTTTCAGTGTCAACGTACACTATACTGGACAGACCAACTTGAAGAGAATTCTTTAAAATTGGTTGGTCTATCTTATGAAGCCCCTCTAGGGACCATGAGATTAACTCCTTTGAGGACTCACACTGGCTACCAAAAATAGGTTTTTCCTACATCAAAACCTGTTTTTTAGTACAAATTCTACACTAGAAAGCTTGTTAGAAATTACTATTATAGTCAGACCCTTTCTTTGTACTTTTTCATGCAAAGAAGTCAACATACTGTCATGGCCACAGAGGCTTTTGTCATCAGTGCTCCTTGTATGTTACACAGTAAGCATTACTAAAGGGATTTTGCAGTGTTCCTTCAGCCCTACCTACACCCACTTTTTAAGCTTTTACTTCAGCTAAATTCCCACTTGCTTTTTTTAACCTTTTACTTCACCTAAAATCGCACTTACTTTTTTTAACCTTTTACTTCACCTAAATTCCCACTTGCTTTTTTTAACCTTTTACTTCACCTAAATTCCCACTTGCTTTTTTTAACCTTTTTACTTCACCTAAATTCCCACTTGCTTTTTTTGACCTTTTACTTCACCTAAATTCCCACTTGCTTTTTTTAACCTTTTACTTCACCTAAATTCCCACTTGCTTTTTCTAACCTTTTACTTCACCTAAATTCCCACTTGCTTTCTTCAGTCTTACTGCTGAACCTCTCTGACTATTAATTCTCAGTGCAACTGATCCTTGTTCTTCATATCACTGATATTCTGGATCTCCTTATCTTGCTATCCAACAACTCAACTCCCTCGTTTCTTTGTCTTAATGCATAATTTTATAGCCTCAGGTAGAGTTGGTTGAAAAGGGAGAAATAAAAAAATTAAGAGAAGAAAAAGTAAAGATGTAATTCTTTTTAGCTGTAGTATAATTATTTCTCAGTTTAATGCAATCCTTTAAATGGTTATTTTATATTTTCTTTTAATGTCAGTTGTCCACAACTAAACTGCTGACATTTATTTCCATTATCTTGGGTATACCTTGCTGTCGAACTTCTCATTTCCAGAGGTCCTTTATTCCTCACACTGTTGGACTGTGGAACAGTTTCCCTGAGGATGACGTGTAACAGGAACTTCAAAAGTTCAAGTGAAGATGCAATGCATTACTGCCCTAAAACAATTCTCTTCGTATTTTAATAATTTACTTACATTTTTACCTATATATTTGTAAATTTGTTAATTTATTTTTCTTTTCTAATAACTGTTCTCTTCCATCTGGTTTTCATATTACCTTCTGTCACTTATTTCATAAGAACACTATTTTTTTTGGAAGCTCGAATTTCAAAGTCAATGGCCCCTGAGGGCTTGTTCCATATGAATAGGGTTCATGTTCTGAACAACGATGTGGCATTTATGCACTCCATCTACTCTTTTTGCTTCAGTCATTCCTTTTAAAAATCTTCATATTTAAATCCAGTTTTTGCTGCAAAATACAATTTCGTAACTCATTCCACTGAGAGCTTGCAAGATTTGAAACCTTAATAAACAAACACAATAATTGTTTTCAATGACACGTCTATTCCAAGTAAACATGAAATTTGCAGTGTGAATATCTCAATTTTGGAAAGAACAGTTTTTTGAAAGTGACAGAGGGGCATAGAAATACATAATACTGCTCATAAGCAATACAGTTCTCATGGCCAGTTTTAGCACAAGTAATTTACAAAAGCGAGTAAACTATTGTTATGCCAAGCTATACTTGCTAATAGATAATAATTCTAAATGAGATGAACATACAGCTAAGGCTGCATAAAAGCACATTTTTAAAAAGTACTTGGCACAGTAGCAATAGCAGAGCTGTTGATTACATAAAGCTATTTCATGCAAATGACAAGCTGCAAGAAAATGTGAAACTGCTAATCACAAAACATTCAGTGAGTAACATACTTCAAACTGACTTACCTGGAGTGATCCCTTGAGATTAACCTTTGAGTTATTGTTGTGAAGATACTGGTCCTCTAACCACGCTGTGAGCTCAAGACTAGGAGGCACTTTCCAGATTCCATCAACTTCAAGCTCCCATTTAGCAGCAGAGGGCATGAGACTTAAATATGCCACTTCATGATGATTCTGATTAACCTGGGTGCAGGAAAAATCAAGAACACTGTCGATGTCATTGAAAATTTTAATGGTATATTTTACAGTAATATTACTTCATCAAGTACACATATGTGGGGGAAAGGCTGAACTAGAGGGACATCTGCGATGTAAACGAAAGATGCATTCATCCTCACATTAGATGAGACATTCAAGTAACTGGGATGCTATGAGCTTCATCATGCTAATAATGGAGAATTTGGTTTTATGGCGAACTGTCCTAAAAATATCTTTGGAAACAAACTAAAACTCCTTATAATAGAGTGAAGATCTATAGTATGAAGGTGACATTAAGTATGGAGTTAGGTCATCTTCATCATCATCATTATTAGTTTAACAAGACCATTGAGATGCATTTTTCACTAGACTAACACAAACGATATATGTAGATAGATACGATAAAGAGCTGAAATTGCAGCAAGGTGAAGGGGAATAAGCTGGGTATCCCGATAGGAAAACACCAAATTACCTAGATAAAAATTAATAGGAAAAAGCAGTGTAACTGGGAACTGAAAAAATGCTAAAAACCCATAAGTACTGCCTAGCCTACCAAAGTGCACTGTAAGCAGTAGACTCCTAACCTCCTGTAGGGCTGTACCACTTACAATTTTGTAAAGACTATAACAGTGTGTGGAAGGTCAATATACAGTATACTGTACACCACAGAAGATAAAACATTTGCATCACCTTTTGGGTAAAAAATGGTTCAAAGATACAATGCGGAATACAGATATTTCCAATGCTGAAGCTGAAAACATTCTTACTGTAAATGGATGGATAAAAAAAATGAATACAGTATAGTCATGCAACAATTATTCAAGACTGTTCCCAGTTTCTGAGAGAACAATGACATGCAAATGTTGAGATAAGCAAAATTAATATTATGATTACCAAGAAATCATGATTACACTCACAGTAATGACTCTTATCATAACAAAACTTCAGTTAAAATTCATCCGATAATAATAAACACATTTTCATATTTTGTAAATATGAACTGAGAGCTACTTATAGATGATTGAAGACTAGGACTGCTTTCAGGAAAGCACTCTTTCCCACAAAGGGAGCCTTCTATTTCACCCCTTGTTTTGTTTTATTCAGTACTTTGGGGTTTTCTGCAAGAACCAAATTCTCATTACTCTTTATTCTTGATAAAAGGGGCTGAGAAGAGGGTACCCCAGTCAAATCAGAGGTTTGTATTTAAGGACCATAATGATAATGACATTTCATGATACAGTTTTATATACAGTATACTTACCCAGTAATTACTTTTGTTTATGTAGGTGACTAACCCCACCCACTTTTGGGGTAAGAGAGAGGAACAACTCAGCCAAGAGCTTCAATTTTGCTTATGCTCAAATGTCCATACGAGGGGAGGAGGGTGGTCTCTGTCCGTAATTACTGGGTAAGTATAAATAAAACTTTATTTAATCGTAAAAATATAATTTTTAGATAAGTAACTTACCCAGTAATTACTTAGCTGAATCCACACTGACAGGAGGGGATTCATGGAAATCTTGTACCCCAAAACATTAATAGTGTTAATGAAATGAGAACAGAATAAAAAGGCTGAGCACTGAAATAATGCTTGTTGTTCCTACCTGATGAGAGAGCTGCTCTGGGTAGATACTGCCTCTGGTTGGCACTCATCTCGACTGAGTAGCGGCACGGCGGTATAGCCAGAATCGCCTCTACTGAAGCGGGGTACTCCACAGCAAAGGAGTAATCCAATCGCTAATGAAATATGATGTAAACTTTGCAACGAAAGAGACATCTGATCATTAACAAAGCCAACAAGTATTTGCCCCTGCCCAGGGAGCAGTACAATAAAACACAACAACCAGAGAAAATAGACACCTACACCACATACTAAAAAACATATGAAAAACCACCACCCTACACAGAAAAAACTAGTGGGCACTCTAGGTACATTGTAGCCTCCAGGTTCCCCAAGAACTCAACACCCTATGCCAAGGCGAAGAGACAGAAGAATGAACACTATGCCAACCATGGACAATGGTTCTAGTGTACTGCAGTCTTCATAGCATAACGAAAACTGACTTACATTTCCAGTATATACTCCATAAGATGGAGGCAAGGCAAAGATTGTGCTTAAAAGCTACTGATGTAGCAACTGCTCTCACATCGTGGGTTCTAACCTTTAGTACAGGTAAAACATCCTCTAATTTGAGTGTGTGCTTCCAGAATCAGGTCTCACAAAAAAAACAAATGATACAGCATTCTTAGACAAAGGTCTAGAAGGGTTCTTAACCAAACACCAAAGATTTCTTGCTGGGCCTCTAATCTTCTCTGTCATTTGGATGTAATATCTAAGTGCTCTTACCAGGCACAGAACTCTCTCCTATTCCTCTGGACCTAAGATATCCATTAAGCTTTTTACGGTAAAGGAATGAGTCTAGGGCTGTGAAGGATTCTCGTTTCTTGCTAAGAAACCCAGAGTGAGAGAACAGCCAGCGTCTCCCTGGGAAAAACCAATTCTTTTGTCTATTGCGTGGAGCTCGCTCACTCAACTAGCAGTGGCTAGAGCTACTAGAAAAATAGTCTTCTTTGTAAGGTTTCTTAGTGAAGATGAATGCACGGGTTCAAAACACGAATCTGAAAGCCACCTAAGGACAATGTCTAAGTTACAAGGACATGTTTCTTCCTTCTTAATCTTGGTCATGTCGAAAGACCAAATAAGATCTGAGAGATCCTGGTTGGATGAAATGTCTAACCCTATGTGTCTAAAGATGGAGCTAAGCATAGCTCTATATCCTTTTATAGTTGAAGAAGATAGTCCCCTGGAGGATCTCAAGTACAGAAGAAAGTCTGCCACTTGAGCTAAAGTGGTTTTAGAAGAAGACATGTTATTCTTCTTACACCAAAGCCTAAAGACTGCCCACTTTGCCCAGTAGACTTTGCTAGTAGAATGTCGTCTACATTTAGCAATAGCTTCCGCATCAGCTCTTGAAAAGCCATTTGCTCGTGAGAGTCTGCAGACAGTTGAAACCCTGTCAGAGCTAGAGTGGATGTGTCCTGAAAAAACCTCCTGAAGTGGGACTGTCTGAGTAGACTGGGATTGCCGGAGGAAGGAGTCTTGGGAATCTACTAGTAGCTCGAGGAGTTCCGGGAACCATTCCTTTTGCAGCCAAAACTTCCTGCGACTGGAACTTCTACAGGGCTTCCCTTTACCATTCCGAATGGAGGGAAGGCATACAGATACAGGTTGGACCAATCCTGCATCATCGCATCCTTCGCTCAAGCTAGAGGATCTGGAAAGGGTGAGCAGAAAAGGGAAGATGGCGGTTTCTGGACAAATCCAACATTGGTTCTTCCCACAATTCTAAAGGTGAGCACATACCCGACGGTCTAGAGTCCATTCTGTAAGGAGTATCTGCTTGTGATGTCCTAGCTTGTCTGCCAATACGCTGCATTTTCCCTGAAAAAATCGTGTCAACAACTGGGTCCGATTTTGATCTGCCCAAAGAAGGAGACTTGGCTGTCTAGCAAAGGGAGAATGAGTGGGTTACCCCTTGGAGCCTGATATACGCCAATGCTGAGGTGTTGTCCACATGGACTGTTACCACTTTATTGTGAACTTCCTTCGAAAAGTGTTGCAGTCCCAAGTGGATTGCTTTTAGTTCTTTCAGGCTACTGCGATGATTTCTCTCCTGTTGGGACCACACTCCCGAAACTTCTTTTCCCCTCAGGGGAGCTCCCCAACCTAGATCCGACACGTCGGAAAAGAAGTCTAGGTCGGGGTCCATGATGGATAGAGACTTTCCCCCCGATAGTCTACTTGCAGAGTTCCACCAACGCAGGTCCTCCTTTATCACTCGTGTTATCGGGAATACGCACAAGTTTGATTTATCTTTCAATCCCAACTGACTCTTAGAAAAAAATTATAGAGTTCTCAAGCGCTGCCTTCCCAACCTCACAAACTGTTTGATGGACACCAGAGTGCCCTGGAGACTCATCCATTGAGTGGCTGAGCAAGTCTGGAGTGAAAGGAAAAGGCTGGCTTTCTTCAGGCAGTCCTCTATTCTTTTGGGGGATGGAGAAGCCTGAAAATTCTGAGAATCAATCTCCATCCCCAAAGAAAGAATCTGTTGAGGAGTCAGTTGGGATTTCTGTAGGTTCAACAGCAAACCCAGATCTTGCATCAATAAAATCTTTTGACAGTCCTCCATGCACTTCTCTTTTGTGGGTGAATGACTCGGCCAATTGTCCATGTATAGAGAAGCATTGACTCCCAGTAAATGAAGCCAGTTGGCTAATGGGGCGAGCACTTGGGTGAAGGCTTGTGGCACTGTTGACAGGGCAAAACATAATACTCGAAACTGGAAAACTTGATTCCCAAAGACGAAACTCAGATACTTCCTCGAGTCCTGCTGAATGGGAATATAGAAGTATGCATCTCTCATATTGAGAAAGATCATCCAGTCCCCTTGACGAGTGGATGCTAGGATGGACTGGACTGGTTCCATATGAAATTTCGTCTTCGTTATGTAGAAGTTCAGTGCACTCATGTCAAGTACTGGTCTACATCCTCCTGTGGCTTTGGGTACCACAAAAAGCCTGTTGTAAAACCCATTGGACTTGATAATGTCCACCACCTCCATTGCTTTCTTCTCAAGGAGTGAAGATACTTCTTTCGAGAGGGCTAAATACCTCTGATCCTATGGAGTAGGCTGTCAATTTGAGGGGAGTGCTGGACAAGGGAGGTTTCTTCTTGAAGTGGATGAAATACCCCTCCTTCAAAACTTTGATCACCCACTGATCTGCCCCTTTCATTCTCCAACTTTCCCAGAAAAGGCGGAGTCCGGCCCCAACAGGTGCAAGAAGGACTGAGTCCTTATTTATGAGCTGTAGGTTTAGAGGAGGATCTCTTGATTGCATGCGAGGCAAAATCAGTTTTTTAAAGTAAACTGTATTTTTCCTAACTATACAAACATGAGGTCCTTGACATTAGGAATTACTTACAGCGCAGCTGGAAACAGCCATTGAACTTTCAAACAAGGTGTCTGGTTGGCAGGAGTCCCGCCTGCCCAGATGTAAACATTCCAATTTGCCTTTCAGCTCAGGTGTCAGACTGAGGGGTGGCATGAGGTGGGCATGAAAATGTAATGTAAAGGACCTCAGGTTTGTATAGTTAGGAAAAATACAATTTACTTTAAAAAACTGTGATTTGTTCCTACGCGTTATACAAACCATCAGTCCTCTACATTAGGAAGACTCACTGGTTGGAGGAAGGAATCTGAACGAGTCCCTAGAACTGACTAGAGTTTGCCACACCTGGGGTTTCCATCCTGGTCGACAGAGCGAGGAAGGGAAACCTGCCTCTGACAAATTGATTGGTTGTAGGAAAAGCGAGATCAATTGTCAGACTTTTGGGCCTCTTTGTGTGAATGAGGAAGACGTCATTTCATGCAAAATAGGCTAGGATGAACCTTAAAAGTTGGTGACAGTAAGGCAAATACCAGTACATAGGGTTTGTCACTGTCATGATCTCCTTCCTCCCCTTGATAGAGGAAGGAGAGGGTTTGCTTCTATCATCCTGAAAGGAAATAGAATGGAAGCTCGAGGTATAGGGTTACCTGCATTGACCGCCAGATTCAGTATGTAACGGCTCGAATCCATTCTCTGCCTGCCAGAAGAGAGCCATGATGAAGAGAAGATGGAGAGGCCAGTCTCTCCCAAATTCATTCTCGCATCTGCAACCGAACATCTTAGGCAAGATGCAATCCTTTCCTCCTAGAGGAGCCACCACAGGTCCCAAGGAAAAGGTGTCCAAGGACTTGTGGGCAATTTCCTGAAGGTAGAAGGAAGTGAAGGTGGTCTGTTGAGACCACACCCCTGCTTTCAATGCCTGAGGAACTGACAGGTTCTTCCAGAATGCTAACCCTTTGTCCTTGTTTCTCTCCTCCAGCAAACTTCCCCTTCTGGCTGCCTCTCCTTCGGGAGAGAACTCCCCTTCATCTTCTTTGCTAGCTTCATCGGGCGTGGAACAAAGTTGGGGGGGGGGGGGGGCAGACAATCAGGACGACCTCCTCTTGGGGGTCTCTCCTCGCCTGGGGGGGAGGGGGGGACATTCCCCCCCGGAGCGAGAGGAGGCTGCCTCCACTAATCCGATTTTTTCTTCAGCATGGCGGTTGCTCTCCGTGCTGAGCAGGCAACTGACGTGGGTGCAGCCTGGCATTCCCTGGGTCTGTCTGTCACACCATCATTGCAGGGTCTCTTGTCGCACCTGGTGGCTGCTCCTGTGGTGACCCACACTGCCGCCACCTCTACCACCAGCACTGTGATGATGACAGCCTTCGCCAAGATGCCAGTAACCATCTTGTCTCACCTGGGGACCCAGGTGACCAACGTACCAGCATCCCAGCATGCAGTGCCTCTGCCTCCAGGCTTCACAGTGGCCCTGCTGTCCCAGGCCAGACCCTCGATGATGGTGACCTCCACCATGTCCCATTTGATGGTTCCCGCCCCTGCTGCTCCTGGCTTCGCTGGCTCCTGGGCTATCCTGGCTGCTCCACCTGCCCCGGCTATCCCAGTTGCCCCAGTCGCTGCTCCTGGCTTCTCTGGCTCCCGGGATGTCATGGCTGCCCCTGTCGCCGCTCCTGTTAATGATGTTCCTGCTGCCCGGGTCGCTCTCGCTACCCTGGCCACCCCGGCTACTCCTGTGAAATTTGCTGCTCCCTCCTGAATGGGGGACTAGACTACCATCCTGAAGACGACGACAAAGAAGACGTCGAAGAAGAGGTCTCGGAAGGTGTCGCCATCTTCGTCTTCATCTTTGTCATCATCGTCTGCTACCTCCTCCCCTTCCTCTGAGGCTTGTCGGTCGAAGAAGAAGAAGGCTGTCTCTCCCCGCCCCCTCTAAGAATCCCGTCCTGGGACTTCTAAGGGTCTGCCTCCCTCCACAGGGGAAGCAGTGGGCCTGATTCATGGACTGTATGAGCCTTTACAAGCGTCGTTAGACAGGGATCTGACCCTTAAGACCGTCTTCCTGCTTGCCTGGCATTGGCGAAGAGAGTGGGAGAATTTCATGGACTTTCCTTTGATGTTAAATAAGTCATTCCCAATGTAATTTCATTATTACATTCTATCCTCTTCTGTAGGGACCTGTCTGAGGAGTCTGTTGTGGCTAAACTTAACGAGCAAGCCCACCAACAGAATTGTACAGAGTACACCTTTCTGGGAAAAGGGGGATTCAGGAGACAAAAAACCAAAAACTTCCCTTTACCCAACCTAAAATGGCTTGCTATGATCAAAAATCCTATAAGCCTTCAGTCACCCCAAAAATTTTTCCTCAGGGGCAGGTAGGTGGTCAGAAAGGACAACTCCCTAAAAAGAGACAACAACAGCAGCAGCAAGGAAAAC
Source organism: Macrobrachium rosenbergii (assembly GCA_039081455.1). Lineage (NCBI taxonomy): Eukaryota > Metazoa > Arthropoda > Malacostraca > Decapoda > Palaemonidae > Macrobrachium > Macrobrachium rosenbergii. Next base: position 14,033,547 of record JANJGK010000053.1, on the reverse strand, counting down.
CTTTTCACAAGGTCCAAAGACCTTTTTATAAGGGAAAAGGAAAAGCAACACCTGGAAAGCCTATCAAGGGCAAAGGTAGAGGAAGAGGTGGATACCAATAGTAACTGAATGGTCGGGGGTCGACTTTGATGGCACCACAGGGAATGGAGAGCTTAAGCCTTTTTCATCACCTGTCAATTTCTTGTAAAGCTCCTTGGGGACAAAACAAGTGACTACACTATCAAAAAACAGATTTTGACGTAGGAAAAACCTGTTTTTGGTAGCTGCTGTTGAGTCCTCAAAAACCTCCCACTTCTCTGACGAAAAGACATGGGATTTGGGCAAGGGATTATCCTGCACTGACCAACAGAAAGTAATGCTTCTTTGGTCCCCACGATGGGTCTGTTGTTGATGCTATGGCAGACTGTGCATGGGCATTAATCACTTCCTCTTCTAAGCAGGTTTTGACGATAGAAGAATCTGGGTATACAGCCTCGCTGTAAAGATATGGGAAAGTGCCCCCTTATCTTTGAGTCCATTATATACCCCATCAAGTGTTACAGTGTTTATCACTACGACACAATACCCAGCTACGAGACCAGCTATAAGAGAATTCTTTGACATTAGTTTGGTCACCCATGGAGCTCTGGTAGACCATGGAAGGGTAACTCCTTGAGAACTCAACAGCAACTACTAAAAATAGGTTTTTCCTATGTCAAAACCTGTTTTTTCTATTAAACTATAAAATACAGAAATTTGTTTAATAAATATTTTTCACGCATACAAACCATTCCCTTACTAGAAACTGTTACCTTGGTGGTCAAAGGGCTGTCAGGACAAGACTATCTAGATGAGCATGCTTATCCATGAAGAGAGAAGCACTTTAAGTAGAGTATAAGGCCCAGTCACTCTCAAATGAATGGTATTTGTTCTCATCAAGGTTGCAACGTTCACTGTTGTTTTAGTACTAGTGACAGAGTTCTCAGTTGTTGTTTTTAGCTGAAAGATATTTAACCTGCTCACTGACATGCAATTCTTTCTTGTCAGACATGAGCATGGCACTTGGTTGTTAAGATTCTCTTTCAGGTGCATCCTATTTATAGTTGGAGGGGTTGTAACTGTGGGCTAGATAAAGATGTCACATTGTGTTCCTGACCTTTTGTTTGAAAATTTCTGTCCTGGATTGACCCTTGTGCTTTTTTTTTGGCCCCATTTCTGTCCCTAACGATAATTGTGGCCAGTGAAGGTCAAAGAATTCTTGTTTGAGGGCACTATCCCCATTGCTAATGTAATCCTTGGAGTTGTTCAGGATTAAGCTGGGTCTAGTCTATTAACTCTCCTAATTCACCATAGTATTGTTACAAATGATGCCATAGCCTTAGTGATTATGCTGCATCGGCTTCCCCATAACACTCCCTCAGTGAAATGCATGGATTCCTCCATGAGGTCCTCTTTGTAGAAATGGTTGTTAGGTCATAAGGGCTCACTCTTAGTCTGTGGTCTCCTCTCTTTTTTTTTATTATTATTGATACCCAATTACCTTCTCTCTTGCACCTGCCCTTGACCTCGCTTGTTAGTTATCCAAACCTCTCTAAGACTTATTCCAAAACCCATTTTGATGTTCAGGAATAAATAAATTCTCTTTTGATTCCTTTCTGTACCTGGACAGAATCATCCATGCAAGATGCCAATTCATTAACTGAGTCAAACTTTTGAGAAGACTGCTAAGGTCTCCTGTATTGTGACACACCTTGCTAAACTTCTGCCTGCTGTTATCCTGGATTTCATACTAGACTTAATTACTGTAAATAAAAGTGACACACGAAAATACTTAAAGTCTGCTTGTGCAGCTTAAAAATACAGAAAATATGGTTCACCTTGACAATACAAGATGTTGGATATTCAACACTGCAACAACTGGTGCTAGAAATTGCACAAGAAGAAGAAATAATTCTAAGAAAATGAACAGTGATAGACTACTAGAACAAATGAAAAAATATTGCTCAAAGCACTTACGCTTGCGTAGGCTTAGCTATTTACAGCATTCAAAATATGGCAACATCCTTATATTAAATCTCAAGCACTGCTCCCATAAAGACAGAGAACAAGCAGTGGTCAGAAGAAGACATTCTATGATGATATAGAAAGATTTCCTTGGTAAAGGAGTATTCTTAACTGAAAGAGTAGTCTTAATTCTTTGATCATCTATAAGTTGAAACTTAAGTGTTCAGAGAATTTTTGCCTTTCTGGCGCTAAACATTGGTAAAATAAGGGGGTTCCCTCCGGTAAGAACACTTACAAGAACTCTAGAGTTAGTAACCTAAAACTTATTGAATATCTTGTCTAATACAAAATAATTAAGATACAGTATGGATAAATTTACACCCGCCCCCACAAAAAAACTACCAAATATACAAGATAGGTAAACTTGTGCATTTATCAACAAAATTGACAGTACAAAAGATTGGCTATACTCACAAGAGACAGAAACTACCAAATATACAAGATAGGTAAACTTGTGCATTTATCAACAAAATTGACAGTACAAAAGATTGGCTATACTCACAAGAGACAGACCAATTTTTTCCACTGCGAGGCACAATTCAAATGTTGCACGTTCAGTAGGTAAGCGGGTTGTAGCAGCTAAACGATCTGACTGAGTGAACAGCAATATCCTCTGTCCTCCTTGTTTATGGCTAACCCAGTGCACTAGTATCTTCTCTCTTCGAGTCTTGGTTGACTAAAAAATGGAAATACATATATTTTATGTATTAGTCAGGGGAGAAGATTTTACTCTCGTGCTTACAATTAAAACATAATAATGAATATGTTCAGCATCAATGACCTTAATTTTTGTGAGTCAATCAGTCTATCAGATTGTACATGGACACAATATTTGCAAACATTCTTTTCATTGAGAACATTTGCTCTGCAGAACTTAAAGACTTATAACTCCAATAATCTTGTTAATTGTATACTATATCAATATTAATCCACACATAATAATGCTGTATTAGGTAAATCTTCATCATTACATCAGATAAATCAAAGTAGATCAAAGCCACAAACAAATTTTAAAGTAGACTGTACAAATGATTACATTTACATTTTATATTTCTATTGGCTTTTCATGCATCTGATAATATAGTAATAAATAAACATCACCATAAAAGTGATGCATCAGTTTGAGAATTTGACAATGAATGAGATTATATTCATCTACAAACTCACAAATATCTTTTATATTTTTTTAATACCTAATGGATACTGCCTATCATTCCAACAAAACTACTGTACTGCAAAATTAGGGGCCACAGAACATGAAACAGGATAAATGATCTTTGCCATATGACAGTAAAAGTACAAAGGAAAACAAAATCCAAAATACGTTCCCTGCCAGGTGGCAGCCTCAAATAAAGCAACTGATTTTTGCCAGTACAAAGCCCCAAAATCTTCATGTGACAGAAATATCAAACCAAAAGTTGTAAACACGTGTACTGGAATTTCTCACACTGAAATTATCATAAAAGGTAAAACATCCCAGAAACAAAACTATGAAGACTATGAAGCATTATTTAACACTCTGGTCACCTTATGTAGGGGAATGATTTCTATGAACTAAAAATGATAAACTATGCAAGATTTATACCAAATATTAACTAAACATATGACAAATTTGCTTTCCACTTTTTCTCTCTTAGCAACCACTGCAAATTTTACTAAGTTGGGCAACTGACGTTTACTGGATATGACAGTCAACTATCTGACATGCATAAATTTTAACACTTTTATTACCAAAATACCATCTTTATTTCATAACACCTGCAGCCAGGGAAGTAGGAGATTTAGTGAAAACAATGAACAAAGGGGCTGAATGATTGACTTACAAGAAAGATTTTAGAACTAATTACAGTAAATATATTGAATGTCATATGTGAATTTGAGAAAATTGGCCTAACCACAACTTTTTCTTGTGCTATACTGCTAAATGGGGGAAGGTTAGATTTAAGTCTTTCCAGCAGACAAAAAAAAAAAACCTTCAGGGCGAGTGCCCTTACTCATTATTCAGTGACATCTCACACTGCCTCAGCACACTGAAAAATCTGGGAAAGAATCAGTTGGAGGGGCTGGGAGGGGTTACTCCCAGAAAAATAAGATTAGCGGTTGTGGAAATGAAAATTATTCAGCACTTTTGCAACCACACAAATGTAGAATCTCTTGGTTAATTATACCAGAATACTACTTGAATACTGTATTAGGTGAAATGGCCCTTCAGCTATCTGTCCAACTGGTGAAAAAAAAATTGTTATTACTCACATAACCTTCAAAGACATTACTCACGTAACGTTCAAAGACATTACTCCCATAACCTTCAAAGACATTACTCACGTAACCTTCAAAGACATTACTCGCGTAACCTTCAAAGACATTACTCAGGTAACCTTCAAAGACATTACTCACGTAACCTTCAAAGACATTACTCACGTAACCTTCAAAGACACAGATCTCTAGTGTCTCTGTGCCACCTAGGTCATACAAACTGATTAAGATTTACTAAAACATTTGAGGTATAAGTGTACTGAACTTCTAGTTTTCACAAAAAAAATTTAGGTATGCTGTGAGTGAAGTGGATTAGCTTTCATGTGCCCGATTCTTATTTTTCCGATAACTGTCAATTTTAAATATTTCTTTCAGCATTTTCTTCAGTATTTTTATATCATACCCAAGCCTACTATTAAAAGATATCTCCTAGGGCAAAGATAAATATAATTACAATTTCTTGACTAGCATGCCAGTTCCTGGTAGGAAATATTTTAAAGTTGCTATGCATAATTCATGTGAACAACAACAACAAACTTTTGTTTTATGCCCACACCTGGAGCAAAGACACCTAAATACTGTCTACTAAATGATCAGTACAGCAAAGCTAGAATAATTCATATTAGTTAGTGAAAGCAAGTGACAAAGATAATTCTTTATTGATCAGGCCAAATCTTCCACATCATAACATTTCTTATAAAATTTATATCTACTTGTAACATTCCCCTAAATATAAAATATTAGGGTTGGGTGCAAAAATGAAAGATATGATTTTACCCTGCTGACAAAGTACATCCGATAAAAAATCAGTGACTTCAATCATTATCCAACAATGGTAAACTAAATTAAAGCAGCTTCCTCTGCTACTGTTGCTGGTTAAAACATACAAAGCAACTGGGCTTTGGTGTGACATCCTGAATTAATAATACAAACCTGATTTGGTACCAGATATTGGTTGTTTTGTCCCTTTTCATCTGGGTCCTCATCAGATTCTGTAGATGATGATGATGCAACTGTCTTCGCTCGATGCCTCTGGCCTATCTTCTTTGGTCGCGTCTTAGGAGTTCCCATGCTTGACTGAGATTTGGCCCGAACCATACCAGGTTTTAGGGATGTGATGGTTACACACTTGCTACCATGATCATCCTGAGTGTGAACAGACGAGTTAGTAACGTAAAAAAAATTGAACAAAAGTTTAATTAAAAATAGCCAACATTCAAAGGTACCTAGATTAATCAAAATATGTCTGCTAAGTCATTCATTTACCATTATAAATGTGATTTTATTTCCAACTGCTACTATAGTAATATATGTGTAACAAATAATTTTTGAAGTGACAATTACTCTCTATGGAACACAGAAGTTGAACTTACAAGGGAATGTCAATATAGACAGCTGACATTAATTTTGTTGGTGTATAAATTTATTAGGTTTTGGCCCCTGACTGGGTATTAATTTTATAAACACTACAGATATACATTATCTAGAAACTTACATGATTTTTTATTCTTTTATCTAATGACCAACATCTGGTCCAGGGAAAACCAAATGACTTTCCTTTCCATAACTAGCACCAAATTTTCAACCTTTCTTATTCATCTTTACCTGTATCCATCATGTGGATGTTTTCAGTAACTGTCATAACATTTTGCCCTTTGCCTATCTGCAATTACCATTAAATGTAACTTTGCTACCTTTATCTGTTGTCTTCTGATCTCTGAAACTAAATCCAACGTTAAATTGGAAAAGTATCTGGAGGTATAACTTTGCTGTATAATAAAAACCTTGAAAGACAGGTAACTTGCAGTGAATCGGAAATAATTTGTCAGTTATGTGCAAAAATTTCTCAATGAAAGCTAACGATCAACTGAAATAATCACTGCAAATGGAGTACCTGAGAAAATATGCCTTCCTTACGGGTGTCACGGTATACAGCCAAATAAAGTTTAAGAAAATTGAGGGTGGTAGATCATCATATATGGAGTCCTGAACTAAATAAGCCCATGGCATGCCCTACTTTTTGGCTCATGCAATTGTTTATTTTCTGATTTGACTGCCAAGTTTACCATATGGTATTGTTAGTTATCAAGGTACCCTTTTCAAATGTATCAAGAAGTTTACTATACAGCATAAAAGCATCCAGTAAATTAAATAAATTTACTGAAATAGATCAACTTTTATTTTACTTTTTCATACAAAATCTTAGAGTTTAATTTCATACCTTATTGATAATAGCAAGGATGTCATCATTCTTTCTGTTATAGATATTCCAAAGCAACTCATGAGGTAATGTTGGATCATCCCAAGTATACAGCTGGGATTGATATGGTGCTAGAAGATGGGTCTGGCAGAGAAAATACATTAATAATTATGGTTAAGCCTGTCATATTTATTTTTTTGCAATATGGCCTGCAGGATGGCCTTTTTTATTTAAACGCTTTTCATTCAGACTAGCTTATGCAATTTGCCTACACTATTGCAAGTCTCAAAGCACTAAGCTTGTTTGTATTTATATTGATTATCATCATCTACAAACCTATTTTACATTAGACATATATTTTATTGCATTTACAATCACAGTTGCAAACATTACTATAATACAATTTCTCAAGTCCAGTTTTCTTTCCTTTCTATACACAACTCTTCTAAACTACTTCCTGCAAAAACCAAAAATAAAATTGTTTTGGGCTAGTTTTACCTGATTTGAGCCCCTTTGATGAATTCTTAAGTGGACATCTTCACACCAGTTCTCGATTCTGACAGGTGCGTCACCAACTTGATATTTATCAAAGGTTACAGTCACAGGACTATCCGATCCTACGCCAGACACATGGACCACAAGAGCTCTCTGAAAATCACACCTAGATGACAATGATGGCAACACAAATAAAGTATAATTCTTCAGATGAATGTAAGCTTAATGTAACTTCTATCCAATGATATACATAAAGGAAAACAAAATGCAGACCACCTACACCCTTTTCCATTCGCAAAACAGTTGAGTGAATGGAATTAAAATGGAAATGCTGGGATCGGACCTGCTGATCTCTGTAACGTACGACCATATGCATGTCCTCCATATCTGGCCAAAACGGTATACACTGAAATATAGAATAAATTCACTTTTACCTAAACTGAATCTAAGCATTTGTCAAAAGCATGCTAGGGAAACTTTTATATTATTCAGCAGAGAGAGAGAGAGAGAGAGAGAGAGAGAGAGAGAGAGAGAGAGAGAGAGAGAGAGAGAGAGAGAGAGAGAGAGAGAGAGAGAGAGAGAGAGAGAGACCCCTAACAAAGTTTGTTAAGTGGACAACTCAAGTCTATGGCAAGGTTAGGGCTCAGACCAAAGCATCACAGCATAATTACACTTGGATTCTATTCAGTGGAAGAATGACTCATGAGTTGAAAACATTTAACCTAGTCTTGAGGCAGCATGAGTGAAACTGATTGATAAATTCTTTCAATATGCTACACTGTTAGTGATCTGCTGTGATTGTGCTACTAAAGATTTCCTCGCCAAGTAAATCCTATTTTTCTATAAAATTCTCCAAACAAGTCTTTCTTGGGGCTGTAAGAAAGCAACATGAAGGCTACCTCATTTTCATAGCAAAGTGAAGAAGCGCATTATCACGATAATTCTGTACTTGTGCAAAACTATGGAAAATGTCACATTTTTAAGATGCGACATATACAAAACAGAACAGTACAGTACATGTTTTTGAATAATTCAATGGATGGGAATATGAACTCACAACTGAAGTATGTAAAGTAACAGTTACTACCCACAATTAAAATCTGATATACCCTGGAAATAGTTTCCAAACATTTGTCCTGTTTTTCAGTTCGAATGAAGATATTCTTATGAACACTAAATCTGAACAAAAATAAAACTGCAACGTCGTATCTTACCTGCTGAGGATTAATATCATACCAGAGTTCCATCTTATCATTTTCTTGCATAAATTTGAGAGGTCTTGCTGTTAAATTGCGCACTAAAAAGTACGGCATTAGGATGACTATCTTTGTCAGATGAAGTTTACCATGGCCAGAGCCTGAAGAAATGTAAACATATATTACCACTTTTTTAGCAAATTGAAGTATACTAATCACTGTGCAATGTAGAAAAGAAACTATGAAGCCTCATTATAACAAGATAAAAACAAAGCTCTAATTTCGTAGTGTGAACGAAAAGCAACTCCAAGTAATCAGGCTACCTTCAATCTCAGTTCCTAACATGTTCTACTGGTCAACTATAGACATTTTGGGGGGAAACATCATTGCCATTACTATGAATATTACAACTAATGAGAAATAATCTCGAACTCCATTTGAATAAACAAAACATGTTTGGAATGACACTATTCCTAAAATTTGTCTTTTGGATAATCCAACTCTCCACAGACTCAACTGCAGGATGACTGGACTTTCATTGTATTTAGTTTTGTAAAAAGTTTTCCTGTGGATTTTGTTTATGGAAATTGCCATAAACAACGACCACCACAATAAAATATCATATATAACAAACTAGCTACCTTGTATCCCTTCACACTGCGTTTGTGCTGCAAGGGCTGACTGTTTCACTCTTGCTAAAAGTCTATACTTCTTTTCTCTCCTCTTGTCTGTACAAACTACAACACCACAACTGCCCACTGCTTCACAGCTCCATCGTTTTGACCAGTCGCTGTCCAACGCACGGATCTAGGGGGAATCATATAAAAGAAATTCCTTAATTTATTATCTTCATTAATTTATTCTCATAACCAGTCATTCTGCCTGGCCCCATTGTGGCCAATTGTAACTTTTACCAGATCCTTCAAGTCAGTTTCTGCAATAATTAATCTTGTCATAAGGCTCTTCAAGGCCAATTCATGGAAAGTCTCCAGGAGGCTTTCTTTCCTATGAATAAGTATATCACACCCTCTTGCAATTCACTGTAGAACACTTTTTTCATGGCAAAATGAGACACTGTTTATGCTGTACGATAAAATAGTTATAATTACTGTACCGGTATTAGGGTTTTGACATACTAAAATTTAACTGAAGTTGTCTGATTCTACATACACAGACAGTCCCTGGTTTATGACGGGTCCAGCTTACGACGTTCCGAGGTTACGACGCTTTTCAAATATATTCATCAGAAATTATTTCCCGGCTTACGACGCATGTTCCAGGGTTACGACGCATTGTACGCCAATCCAACAGAAAAATTATGGCTCCAAAATGGTAGAATAATGAAAATTTGGAGGTTATTTTTATGAAAAACTCAATAAAAATTCAGTTTACATCGTTTTCAATACACCCACAGCATTAAAAGTAAGGTTTTCTTAGGATTTTTGACGATTTGACAATTTTTCGGTTTACGATGCGGTTTAAAAACGGAACCCCCATCGTGAACCGGGGACTGCCTAATATGAAAAAAAATCGTAACTAGCTATTTGATGTATAGTAACAGACGTGGAAAGTATGTAGAAAACTTTTTGTTCATGGTCTGAGGATAACTGTGGAAGAAGTCAAATATAAATTATGGTCACAGGAAGAATGGGGTTTTCACTAAAAATAATAAAAAAAAGCCTAAAATAAATACTGGGCAGCCTCAGTATCCACAATCCTTCCTGCCTCTCCTAAAAAGTACATAATACAAATAACCCTTATTTCTTGCTCTGCAATTACAGTACCTTCCTGAGAAAGCAGCAAATAAATAAATTCTATATAAATAGTACTTTGCAATCTTCAACTTGACCAAACACTAAATTTTTACCATGAGAATAACAAAATAGCATTTGAAGGTTCATACATTAACTAATATTTTCTTCGATTTTATGAAAATCTTTAGGCAACACTTTTACAGGCAAGAAGACATTAATCATTAATCCTATGGCAATGATTGCTGTATCTATTCAGAAACCTGACCCATAGTAGCAAGATCTTGCATGATTTATAGAGCTCCTTCATGCAGTTCCATAAAATCATGACCTGTCAGCAAGGGAATTCCCAAAAACTCAAGCTCTTTTAGAACTTATTATATGGAAGAGTTTTCCTCCCAACAAATGAGACTTTCCACTGAAAATTTTAACAGGGAAATAATGGAAAGTGGTTATATAAGAAGCCCCATATGTGATACAAAGGTATGTAACTGTCTTGCCAATGTAACCTAATCTGAATCCCACACTGGTGAAAATACCACAGGGCATCATTTAACCTTAGTAGATCAACAAAAATCTTACCTTTAACTTATGAGGATAATTTCTTTTGTAACGGAACAGCACAATCTCTTCGGAACCATTCAAATCACAGATATACTTTGATCTTGCTCCCTGCAACATGAATATGAACACAAAGATCATTTTAAAGGTAAGATTCCATATCATGAAAAGATAACAATGACTTGATTTTTTTAGATACTGTGAAGTCTTAGGAAAAGAACATATTTTTTAAAAACTACAGACTCAATTGAACTGCAAAATGAGGAAATTTCCTCCTTTTCGTTTGAAAAACTTCAAGAAACTGACAATGATAAGGACAAAGATATCCAAACAAACCCTTAAATATAATTTCTTTGTAGATATGTAAATCAACAAAAGGTTCTAGAAACTGGAGTAAAGAGGTAAACACGAACTATTTTCTAGATATGCAAAATACAGATGGATCCAAAGACCCCTCATTACAATTAGCATTTCATCTAAGAGGAAAAATCAGGGCCTCTAACAAACCTTTAATTTTCACTCCTCACTTAAGAAACTTTGAATGAACAGTAAGTATAGTGGTTACCTCATATCATTCAAAGGAAAAACATTAAATTCATCATTTTTTATAATAAATTTCCCAAGCACAATCATAATGAGGCAATTTCTCACAAAAGCTGACACTAGTGAACCTAGATAAAATAAAAAACAATGGGTTTACATTAGAAAGATATTTTTTGATTAGAGGAATGGATGCCTGTTTCTGTCCATAAAAAGGACAAAAATACTTACACGTATACTTAAAGGGAGACCAGTCTTGTTCACAATCCAATAAGGGGAGTATACATAAATGGATGCTGATCCCGACCGAACAGTATAAAGGGTCAGCTCAAGCTTTTTCTTATTGTCTCCATCTCCATGGCTCAAAGTAAGTGTGCGATGGTCATCTCCCTTCTCAGGGCCAATCTCCAAAGTGCCATCCCAGTCACTACCAAGGTAATTGCATACCTAAAATACGCAAAGAAACAACTGAAATATTTGGAATATAAAATCAGATAACTGAATATCAAAAATTTATATGAATTCATTCTGAAATTCACTGAAAGGTTCACATATTGAACATGAAAAAATTAGTTTCTTGTTACGATACTTTTACATTTGAATCATATGATATTCACAAGCTTTACCAATTACTGCATCTCTAAAAGAAACTGTTATGATAAAACACAAACTTCAGAAACTTTTCTTAAACCAGATTTTAACTGAGAATACAAATAATGCATTAAGTTTTCTTTGCAGCTATCTATGTTCTACACTACATACGAACAAGTTACGTTATGAACGGCTGTTCGTGTCTTGAATTGTTCGTAAGTTGGTCTTCACACCTATTCAAGTACAGAATATAACATAAATTCAATACAATAGTGTATGTACATTTTTTTCATCCTGAAACACAACACAGTACTGTGCACTGTGCATACAGTACTGTTTTTTATAGAGTACAGTAATTTATTAATATGAATGATACAACCTAAATAAATTGTAATGAAAATACAGTTGTTTCTTACCGAACATAATTTTAATTCACGATCATGTTTGTTCGTATCTCTGAATGTTCATAACTTGAATATTCATAAGTAGGGTAGTGTCTTGTATTGTCACAAGCAACATCTTCCTTATAAGGTTATTTTTTTTTTAAGTGTGTCTTAGAGAGAGAGAGAGAGAGAGAGAGAGAGAGAGAGAGAGAGAGAGAGAGAGAGAGAGAGAGAGAGAGAGAGAGAGAGAGAGAGAGAGAGAGAGAGAGACACTTGTTACAGGCTTAGCAAAATGTTTGCCTGTTTTAGACCTAAATAAATTGTAGCAATGCAATGCTAGTAAATTATTTAAATAACTGACGTTACCAAATAACTAAAAAAGATGTTTCCAATAAGTACTGACACTGCAGCATCTCACCTGAACTTCTAAGTACACTTTATCATCCAAATTAACTTTATAAAGGGTAGTAAAGCCTCCAGGATCCAAGGTCAAGGGCTGTGCTAAGGCTGGATGCGTTAAAACTAGAGTACAGGGAAGATGATTATGAATGGCCAATGGTGGGGAAAAGCATAAAGTATAATTTGGAAGCACACCACCTAGTCCCTCCCACTGACCACTACTTAATTTCACGCCCTCTTTCATTGTCACCTGAAAGAAAAAGTAATTTTAGTTGAAGCACCTCATGACAAGGCTATTTTCAATATTTAATCATAACTCCCCCTAATGAGGACAATTTTCATGACAAAAAAATAATTTCTTACTAGCTTCTCTAATGCTGATTCAAATGTTTTCAAGAAAGAAGAACAATTTTGTCTACTAATTTCAAAATATATGAGCATTTAACAAAAACCATGATGTCCGTGTTAACTGACATGAATTCATCAGTTCACTAGAAACTGTTTTTTATTATGGATTGAACAAAATGAAGAAATTTCTTCCTAAATGCTGCGTCTCGGGTACATTCCAACCTCTCAAATTTTGAAAATGCACGAGCTGTGCTCAAACTCCTGACTCTTTCTTTATGCTGTTCAAAGAACGACATGCTATATGAGATTTTTGTGCAATACAACAGCCAGCTTCCAAAGGCATTGCATTTATATCAAGATCAAGTGTCTGGAATCTACTTATTTAAAAGACAAAAATGTTCATTCAAAAACTATGGTTAGGATGTTTTAAACAATGATTATTGAAATTCATGATACCTGAATTTTACAGTATTCACATAAAACATTGTCTCTACTGATACGAATAACCAGAATCATTGTTCTGCTATACTATGAAATTTCATTTTCCTTTATATGCTTAACGTATAAAAAAATATTTCTTTCAGTGGCTACTTTCCATATCTTTAAAGGAACATCACTGTAAACACTACCACTGGTTATTTTGCAGTGATCTTTATGTTCATGATTTCGAATGATATACCTCAGCTTCACTGTACTTACAGCTGCAGTGATATCCGATTCATTCTCCACTTTTGAATTGCACACAAGTAGATGTGACCGAGTCGAAGACAAGACTTCCTTCCACCACACACCAATCTCACTAACACCATAGCTAGAAGTATTTGAGAATTGAATAAAAGCAATACAGTATACAGTACACAAAATCTGATTTTGTAAAAAAAAAAAAAAAAATACGTATCTAAATATTTTATGACTGGGATCATGTCTATTGAGCACACAATCATTCCTACTGAAAATGCTACAAAGTAACAGCAGCTCAAGAAAAATATCTATAGGGGAAAAAACTGAGCAGTTATATACGGCAGTTATGAATATCCCTCATAAGAGTGACTAAAAATAATTTTATTTACCTCATGCCCAAAAGCGACAAATTACAATGGTTATTCTCCAAATGGTAAGCCTTTAGCTTCACAAAATGTCTTTGCTATGGCAAAATGACTGTCAAAAACCATCCCATATACATTAATACAACAACAAGAGTACCTAATTTGTAAGTTACCATAATAACTGTTAAGACATTCCAGTTCAGTGGACCCAGTCTCTGTATGCTATCATCAGAGATGTCCATCATTGTCCATCAAAATGATATGAAAGATCAAAGCACATTCTTTTCTGAAGGCCTTTTCGAAAGTCAGTGACCCTAAAGCATCTCCAGTCTGATTCAAGTCCTGTCTTAATCCACTTATAAAGTGGCCCAAAATTTATCTAATTCTAAATTGCTGACATTTCAAGAAAAATGTTTTTGTTTTCTCTTAATTTTAGTTGAAACTATAACTGAAGCTCCAAGTTTTGTGTAACATGATCAGTAGTGTATTCTGAAACTTGATATTCTGTGCAAGAAGTGGGTGAGGACTGGAGAAGCTTACTTTGTGATGAAACCAACAATCCTCACTAAACAGCAATTTACAGAAGAATTCTCAGAGCAAATTTGGGGAAATGGGAAATATTCCAGACAGAAATACAGATCTTACTGGACATCATGTTTCCACAGAGAAACTACAAGATGATGGGCTAGTAAAAAGTATAAGAGGGTATAATATGAAAGTTTTGGGATGGAGGAGGAAATAGACACAGAGACTTGAAAGCTGGCTAGGTAGTCGAAAAGGCCCCACTATCAAGAAAGTACGTCATATACAATTAATATACTTTGTGCAGGGTGTTGACTGGGAGCTGATGAGCCTTTTGCTCTTTGATTCATGGATCGCCAACTAAGATAAAGCACCCACTGGCGCCCGATCTTCCGTTGGCGCCTGAGCGTCACAGTGCTTATGCCACCGACGCTTTGACTCCTCCAGCTGTTTTTGTTCCCCAAGCAGTTGGGCAGTCTTCTGTGTCTCGAACTTCCGTGCCTCAGGATTTATCTTCTTCTAGCAAGCAAGCCCCCTCTGTGGTAGACCCAATTCAGAGCAAGCTCGACAGTATTTTGAGCCTGTTGAAGAAGGCTCCGTCAACCCCGCAACCTACGGACTTGGCTTTGTCTCCTGTATCCTCGGACGAGGAAGAAGTTATTGCTCAAGATGCTCGTCCTTCAGCTTAAGCATCGCTGCTAAGGTATCTTCTTGCTACCTTCCCAAATTACTTTTCGCCTGCAGCTGCTTCTTCGCTCGTGTCGACTTTCCTTGGGGAGTGACAGTCTTCGAGACTACCCAAGTTAGTGCTTTCTTCTTCTGCCAAGAAAGCCTTCGGTGTTATTGAGGGATGGCTAGCGGAGAAGAGGGAACAAGGTAGAGCCATTTTCAGCTTCCCTTCTCCTAGATTGTCTAAGAGGGCACAGTTCTCTTTATGCCACAGGGGAAGCTGCTTCTCTGGGAATTTCTGCCTCCTCCCAGGGGGGACTTCTCCAGGTTGATCAATTTCTCTCGTAGATCTGCCTTTGCTTCAGCAAAGATCATGTTCAGTTTGATGGAGCTCTCACACCTTAAAAACTTGTTTAAGGTGTTCAAAGTGTTGAGTTTTCTCGACTGGGCAGTGGGCTCTCTTGCTCGTAAGATTAAGGGCTGCTCTACTATTCCTGAAGATAGTGCCTCCGACTTGTTAGGGGTCCTCTTGTATATCAATAAAGTAATCAGGGACGGTTCCCAGGAATTAGCTTCCCTTTACACAATGGGAGTTCTAAAGAAGAGAGAATTGTGGTGTTCCTACACCTCTACGGGAGTGACTCCCTCCCAGAAGTCGGCCCTTCTGTTCTCCCCGCTGGATTATCATCACCTGTTCCTGCAGGCTACAGTTCTGGAGATTTCTTCGGAGCTTCAGAAGATGAATACGCAAGATCTTCTTGCCCAATCCTCTAGGCATCCTAAGGAGGTGCCTGCTCACACCTACAGGACAGTCTCCCCACTGCAGACTCGGCCCTTTCGTGGCAGCAGACAAAGATCCCTGTCTAGATCCTGTTCGTCCAGCAGAATCGTCTCCAGAGCCATTAAAGGATCCTCATCCCGTTCTGCCTTTTGTAAGTGAGAATTTCATCCTCCGAACTTCTGTAGGAGCCAGGCTCCTTCTCTTCTGGGAGAAGTGGAGAGAGGGGGGAGGGCAGAGCCCTGGATTGTCAACGTTCTGAGGGAAGGCTATTCTATCTCCTTCAAAGTAAAGTCACCTTTAAGCAGCTCTCCAGTAACATTGTCAGCTTACTCCAAAGGCTCGAATAAGTCTTTGGCCCTCTCAGAAGAAGTGTCGTCCCTTCTCAAGAAGGGGGCGATAGAATTAGTAGAGAATGTGGGCTCCCCGGGGTTCTACAATTGTCCTTTTGTGGTGCCCAAAGCTTCAGGGGGGTGGAGGCCCATCCTGGATGTCAGTGCATTGAATGTCTTTGTTCAGAAGACAAAGTTCAAGATGGAGACAAATCGAACCTTCATGTCATCCATTCACCAGGGAGACTGGATGACATCTATAGACATGCAGGATGTGTACTTCCACGTCCCAGTACATTGGGAATCGAGGAAGTTCCTGAGGTTTGTGTTTGGGAACAAAGTATTCCAGTTTTGCACTCTATGTTTTGGGTTATCGACGACGCCTCAACTGTTTACCAGAATGCTCGCTCCCTTAGCAAAATGGCTCCATCTGATGAGAATCAAAATCTCCCTTTACTTGGACGATTGGCTACTTCGGGCCCAATCGAAAGAGAAATGTTCAGAGGACCTTCAAAAGATTCTTCTCTTAGCCCAGGAGCTGGGATTGATGATCAATGTTCAGAAGTCTCCGTTGATTCCGTCACAACACATTCTTTATTTCGGGATGATAATAGATTCTCAGAGTTTTCAGGTTTTTCCCTCACTGAAGAGAATACAGTCTTGCCTCAAGATAGTGCACAGATTTCTTCTTCTGGACCAATGCCCCGCCAAAGAATGGATGAGTCTTCTCTGGACATTATCGTCCATAGAACAATTTGTACTCCTGGGCGCAGACTTCATATGAGACCACTCCAATTCTTCTTAAGAATCAGTTGGCACTGGAAAAAATACCCAGGCTCTTTTGTGTTCCGAGTAACTCCAGAGATAAAAGAGGATCTGCGTTGGTGGAGCTAAGAAGGAAGGTTGTTGCAAGGGAAATCTCTCCTTCCATTGAACCCCAACCTAGACCTCATCTCAGATGCGTCAAACCTAGGTTGGGGAGCTCTGTTGGGAGACAAGGAAATTTCAGGGAACTGGTCTCCAGAACAAAGAAATTGGCACATAAATGTCAAGGAGTTGAAGGCAGTTCATCTGGGGTTACAATTTTCAAAGAAGTGTACAAAAAGACAATCACAGTGCACTCCGACAGTGCGACTGCCCTGGCGCATATCAAAAACCAAGGGGGAACACACTCTTTCTCCCTTTACAAGACAGCAAGGGATCTTCCGCTTTGGGCAGAGCAATTTCAAGTCAAGTTTCTTGCTGGCTTCATTCAGGGGAAGCTCAACATTCTGGCGGACGAGGTAAGTCGCCGAAGACAAGTGTGGACGCTGGATCCTCATGTTTGCTCGGATCTTTGGAAGTTGTGGGGAACCCTGTTCACAGACCTGTTCGCGACTTCCAGAAACCATCGTCTCCCTCTGTTTTGCTCACTAGTTCCAGATCCTTTAGCATGGGCAACTGATGCCATGCTTCAGGACTGGTCAGACAGTCACCTTTATGCATTGCCCCCCTTCAGCATGATAAGGCAGGTGATCAACAAATTCCAAACTCACCAAAATCTGTCAATGATCTTAGTGGCCCCCTTCTGACCAATGAAGGAATGGTTCCCCCGATCTTCTCGACCTCCTTGCAGACCTTCCGAGGTTGCTACCTCAAAAACCTCATCTGCTAAAACAACCCCACTTCTGGCATTTTCATCAGGGACTATCTACTCTGGCCCTGACAGGATACAGACTGTCAGAAAACTTCTTAGAAAGAAGGGGGTTTCAAGATCGGCTTCGCAAGCTATTGCCAAATGCAGGCGACAGTCCTCTGGTAGAGTATATCAGGCTAAGTGGACAATTTTCAGAGAATGGTGCAGGAAGCACAGAGTGTCGTCTTCTCAGACATTTATAGCCGAAACAGCAGACTTTCTACTATATCTTAAGACTGACAGAAACCTGTCATCCTCGATGACCAAGGGTTATAGGGCCATGTTAAGCTCTGTCTTTAGGCACAGGGGAGTGGACCTTTCCTCTAATCAGGATTTATCTGATCTAATTAGATTGTTTGACACTACAAGACAGAAAGAGGTAGCAGTAGTGCCATGGAACCTGGACATGGTCCTTATATGGTTGTCTGGTCCCCAATTTGAGCCTATGCATTCGATTTCCCTGAGAGATCTAACTAGAAAGACCCTCTTTCTAGTCACTTTAGCGACCACAAAATGAATCAGTGAGGTCCATGCAATAGACAAAAGAGTGGGTTTTTCCCAAGAGAAGGCTGTCTGTTCCTTCTCTTTTAGGATTTCTAGCCAAGAACGAGTCCAATTCCAATCCATAGCCTCGTTCCTTTGAAATTAAAAGCTTGTCTGAGATTGTAGGCCCAAATGAGGAAGAGAGAGTATTGTGTCCTGTGAGAGCTCTCAGGTTTATCTTCGCAGAACAAAGATGATTTGTGGTTCTTCAAACGCCTTATGGTGTTCTGTTAAGAATCCTTCTCGACCACTTTCAAAGAATGCCCTGGCATTCTTCCTTAGAGACCTCATCTCGGAAGCCCATTCTTCTATTGAAGATGAGCTTTTTCCACTGTGTAAAGTGAGAGCTCATGAAGTTAGGGCTGTAGCCAATTCATTGGCATTCAAGCGTAATTTCTCTCTCTCCTCGATATTGCAAGTGACGTTTTGGAAATGTAAGTTGGTCATTGTAACTTATTATTTGAACAAAATTGAAACAGTTTACAATAATTGCAGTACTTTGGGTCCGTTTTTGGTGACTGGCATGGTGCTGGGGGAAGAAGCATAGGAAGCAATCCTCCTTTCCTTTCTTTGCTTTGATTTGAGGTGGTTGAGTTTTTAAGGGAGCCTGGGGGTACAGTGCACCGGAGTCCCCTCCAGTCCTTCGTAGTTGGGCAATGGTTTTTAACTTATTATGGTATTAGGTGACGTTTATTTCATTGCTGTTTTTTCTGTACTGTGCCCTGGGCAGGGGCAACATTATTACCTTTGTCGGCAATTGGAATCATCCTTGCTACAAGGTACCCACTAATATGGTAAGAACCTCGGCTATACCGCACCTCCACTATACGATATGGAGAGCGCCAACAGAGGCAGTACCTTCCTGCAGCAGCTACCTTATCAAGTAAGGAAACAACAGGCATTTTTTAATGCTAGCAATCCTTTCTGTTCTCAAATTCATTACCATTAATTTTTTGGGGTATATTTGTTCATGCATTCCACCTCCTGTCACTGTGGGAATCAGCAATGTGATTACTTGGTAAGTTACTTATATAAAAATGACATTTTTATGATAAAATAATGTTTTATATATACTTACCAAGTAATGACATGATTGGAGCCCTCCCTCCTCCCCTCACATGAACATTATGGCACAAACAAATTGAATACTTTTGCTAGTTGTTCCTCTCTTACCCCGAAAGTGGGTGGGTTAGTCACCTAGCCAAACAAAATAGCACGACCCACGAATTTCAAAATTTTTAACAATGTATTACTTGATAAGTATATATAAAACTTAATTACAAAAATGTCATTTTTAGACATTCCTTATATTATAGATGAAAGTTTCAAACAACTAACTGAACTCACGCCAAAATTTGGTGTCTCATCTGAGTGTTCACACTTACATTAATGAGCCTAGAGCCATTGCGCATGAGATGAAACAGTATATTGTAGACCTGTTAGATGTTGACTCTTCAAGTTGTACAGTAAGTTACTATGTCACATAATTTTTGCTAAATTATCCCCTTCAATTGCAAGGGAGTTAATTCATAAAGTAAACAACAGCTACCCCTCTAATGTAGATCTGTTTGATCAGTATAGAGACACTATTCAGACATTAAGTCAAACGTCAAATCCGAAAAGGAATGCTAATTTTCAAAAGAAAGTCAGTTCTGTGAAGGACAAAGTAGTATGTCGAAATATAAACAAGTTCCAGAAAAATTCAAATTCCACTGAAATGAAACCCCAATCAACACCAGAAAATTTCACCCACACTGCTCAACCTAAAACTGTTCCCAAGGGTGGCAGCTGTATAAATTACAATGTAAATAGTACTGTTAATAGTGCTAATATCAAACACTGCAAATTTTGTAGTGGTGTTGGACATAGCACGATCAAATGCACCAAATTTGAGAAATCAGTTGACCGTCAAAGGCGGTGCTCTTCACCTGGTTTATGCATATTGTGCACTAGTACAAACATGATTCAACCAATTGTCTGGGTAGGGGCAATAAACTCAGTTTTCAATGTACTGCAAACCATAAGCTCACATTTCTGCACTATGCCTTAACAACAGTAATGGTGGGGCAACCACAAATCTGTGTATAAATGTTTAACACATCAAGACTTGTTGCCAATCTTTTTTGCTTCCTGTGTTGTCTATAAAATTTCATGGTGTTAACACCTCTTGTACTGTTAGGTCCTTCTAGATACGTGAAGCTAGAGAAGTTACCTGTCCATGTCTGTTGCTGAGGAGCTTAGGAGGCCTATGAGCATGCCTTCTACCCACTATGGTGTCAATACCTTTTTGGGTGCTACTGAGTGTCAGTTTGGTGAATTTCTAATGTGTCTATCCCAGATGAGAAAAAGCATCCTATTGCTATGTTGGTTGACCCTGAATTTGACATTCAGTTGCATGTTTCTAGCTTGTTGTGGCAATCGACATCATCAACGAAGGTTATTCTCTAGTTGAACCATCTCTGTGTTCAAATGGTGAAAGTATACCCCGTGAGGGTTTAGTTGGAGTAGAAGTACTGCAATTAGTCCCTGTCCTTCACAACTACTCAGTGCATGCTAGGTTCTGCTTGGAGTACACCAATGGAAATGCGATGCACTTCTTCTGCCCTAACCAAGTGACTCCTATCAGTGAACACCAACTTGCAACAAATCCTGACCTAGAATATCGGGACATCGTTACTAAGGTGGAAAATGTTTCTTCATTAGAGACCTTGTTTCCCGACAGCTCTGTCGAACAGGGCCTCGAACAAATGTTCAGCCTAGACTCCTTGGGATGTCAAGAGGAGTCTGAGCCATCATCACAATATGGTCTTGCCAAGATTGAAGAATTTAGGCAAGGCATCATCTACAAAGACAACAAATATTATGTCAGTCTTCCATGGATGGATGACGTTATTGACAAGGTCCCCTCCAATCATAAAGTTGCTGTTTCGGTTCTGAACTGAGTAGTTAACAATCTGGAACAAAAAGGATTATTGGCTGCATACCAACAAGTCTTTCACAACAAACTTGAGGATGGAATCATTGAAATTATCAACATTAAGCCTCAAGACTTCAACCAATATATTTGGATTCCTCACAGGCCAGTCATTAAAGATGAACTCAATGCCACCAATAAGATTAGGCTTGTATTTAAATGCTCTTTGAAGACCAACAGTGCTCCTTCTCTCAATGACGCCACATGCGCTGGGATCAACTTAATGGGCAACCATACTTAAATTGTCCCTGTACTTCAGATCAAATGACATAGTTGTGTTAAAATGATATCAAACAAGCATTCCTGCAGATTATGTTAGCAAAAGAAGATAAAAAAATATTGTTTTTTATGAAAGAAGGAGACAAATTTATAGCCTACAGGTACAAAACAATTTTTAAATTCAATGCTAGTCCATCCATTCTCAACTATGTCATCAAACATCACACAGACCAGTTTGGTAATGATGAATTTTCAGGAATACTTAAACAGAACTTTTATGTGGACAATCTCATCGTCACTGGCAACTCACCTGACTTCCTCAAGAAAGTTTATAGAGTCTACCAACCATATGCAACACGGTGGTTTCTGTCTTAGATCATGGAACTCCAACAATCAAGAACTTGTATCAGCCATGGCAAAAGATGGTAGTCTTAACACCCATGGCAGTGAATATGAAAGGTCCTGGGAAATATTTCTTGGAAAGTGATTCCATTCAAATAGGTGACAATGTGCTAGACCCTTCAGCTAATACTAAAATATCTTTCTGTCTCAAACATCCAAAGTTTTCGACCCCTTGGGTCTCCTCCTACCTGCTACAACCAAAGGGCAATTAATCATAAGACAATTGTGGGATTTAAAACTGCCATGGGATACACCCATGCCAAAGAAGTTACAAAAGGAATGGCAAAGACACTGTTCTGATCTCTTGCAATTGTCCTCATTGCCTTTGCCCTGACTTGCATTAATCAAAATCAAATAAATTCTTTGTGACACTTCCAAATCTAGTTATGGCTTTGCAGTCTACAATGTTCATGATGGAGGCTCACAGTTAATGTCTGCTAAATCTAGGGTCGCCCCCTTAAAGGTAAAAACACTGCCGACAGTAGAACTTATGGGAGTACATATATCTAGCTCCCAAATGTCTCCCAATAGTTCTGGACTCATTCACCTCAAGTTTCAAAATGTTACAGTTGCAGTAGATTCTCAGATTGTGTTACAGTGGCTTCTTGCAGACTCAGTTTCTATGAAGAGTATATTCACACACAATCGCATCAAAGACATTTCGGTGTTCAAGAGGAATCTAGGAGGGAAATACGGTTTCTCAATCAACTTCAAGTATGTCGAAAGTGAGGAGAATCCTTGAGACCTCATAACAAGGGGTCTCTCACTCTCTCTCTCTCTCTGAATTCATCAAACAACTTACTGTCAAGTTAAATGGTCCTGTGTGGCTTTCACCTCATCAAAATACTTGGCCTGAAAATAACTTAAGCTGTCTTTCAGATACTTGTAAGCAACTTGTTCAAACCCCTCAAGTATCTACTTTCAGTGTCAGTGTAGGACCTCAGTGTGAACCTTTGGTTGACATTCAGAAGTACTCTGATCTCAACAGACTCTTTAGAGTCACCTCTTACATTTTTGAGGCCTGCTATAAATTTAAGAAATCTGATGCTAACCCTAACCATAATTCCAAGTCATACTGTATCAAAGAAATGCAAAGAAACTGTTTTGCTTCTGAATTAGCCTATCTTTAGAACCCAGATGGCAAAAACCTTAGTGAAGTTCCCATCCTAGTCAACAACTTGGATTATTTCTTACGTAACAATGGTATAATTCGTTCCAAGGGTAGAATTGGTAAGACCTTGAAATATGATTATGTTGTGGTAAATCCCATCCTACTTGCCAAGTCATAGATTGACAGAGTTGATAGTGGAATACTACCACAAGAAATGCAAACATCTTAGTCTTCAAACACCTTCAAATGCAATTCGTACAAGCGGGCTTGGGATCCCCCGCATGTGCCAAGTAATTAAAAGAATCCTAGGCTGTTGTATGATGTGCCAGGTATTCAACAGTTTGGCCTTCCGCTATCCTAAAATGACCAATCTACCCTAACATCAAGTCAGCTTTATCAAACCCTTTCAACAAACACAGACTGATTTCACTGGGAATCTGTGGGTCAAAGGAGAAAACAATGAAGATATCAAAATGCACTTGTTAATATTCACCTGTTTAAATATTGGGGCTGTTCATGTGGAGTTAGTCCCTGACATGGCAACACAAAGTTTCATATTAGCCTTCTTAATATTCATTAACATTTATGGTACACCCTCTCAAAATCAAATTAAGAAACAGTCTTTTGCCAATGTCAGTTACTGTAATAACACATGTTTATTAAGGGTTTGTTACAGTTGTTGACTTGTTAAAAA